>JASANE010016501.1:0-29621 GCA_030248225.1 Trileptium ribeirensis | reverse complement strand
ACAATTTTCTCTCAAATTTTTCAACCTTTCCGGTAACAGTTGGGTCGCATGAATTTCAAACTGCTGAGCGACAGTGTGCCCACGCCCAATGTGTTATGCTCAATGCCCAGGAATATGCAGCGGAAATTCTTCAAACGGTCGACCCAAGTTAATGCAAAAAAATTTCTGCGAAAGTTGAGCGAGAGTGCCCATACAGCGAAGTTATTAAATGGCGCGAAGTGCGAGTCGACATCATGTTTAAATGTCTCTGCGATAAATTCGCCCAAAACCAAAATTTTGCCAAGCAACTTTTAGAAACAGAGAATTATTTTTGGTTGAAGCAAATCCCAATGACATTTACTGGGGAATTGGGACTCCATCATACATTGTTCCTTAAGTGGATAAATGAACACACACTACTTCAACTGGTACATGATGGGATTGGTTATTGATGAAATTAAGAGATATCAATAACGGGAAAAATATCAGAAGTAGACACTTGCCTTTTCCTAAGTGATTCGATAGGCAAGCACGTTCGCAGTACGCATTTTGTGACTATCTCGTTGAATGGAGCAAATTTGCAAAAAGTGTTCAGACTTGCAGAATTAACAACACACGTTAACGTACGCACAGTATATATCTTAGCTGGTACTAACAACCTAACGCTAGATAAACCTTGGGACAATAATGCCCGTAAGGAGAAAGATGGTAATTTGATGCGTTAAAAGCCGTCCAGAATAGCTCAATTATTCAGTGAAAATATCAAACATTTCTGCCTCAAATACAATAACATTCGACTAGTAGTATTGGAAATATTACCTCGACCGGGCGATGCCCCACCCATAACATTACATCATAATCTCAGTCGCTTACAACGAAGCGTCACAGATGGAAACAAGGGACTAAAAGTGGTGATCGAAAAGCTTTGCCAACCGTAATTTCGTCCGATTACTGAAGACGACAGCAAACTTTGCAGAACAAAAACGATTTTTTTCAAAGTGAATGGTTTACACTTGTCACGAGAAGGAACCAAAAATTTATTACATTTAATAGAGTGGAATATTTCTAACTAAAAGAATATCAACGATATCGGCACTGTAAGTAAAAATTATATTATAAACAAAACATTTTGACGTTTCTAACGTAATAATTGTCGTAAATATTTAACTCGTTATAATATGTATTATCAACGGTAGTTGTGGTGTGTTTTGCTGTTTTTGTATTTTCAGTACTTATACAAAGATTTCTATAGCAACAAAGATTTCTATAGCCAAAACGGGAACATTTCAGAACAAGAAGAAACTCCTTTTAAAATCTAATTAACAAGACTATCATAAACAAATAAATACAACTTGTAAAATTTACAGAAACACATAAGTAAATAATTGATTTAAAGGTTAGAATCAAATTGCAAAAATTATAAGAAGATGAATCATTTTGGTTAAATTATGACTTTAAACGTCAAACCGTACTGGTTGAATCTACAAATATGATTACAATCTAAGCACAACTAAAAATTATCAAATAGATTAACGACACATTTTGAGGAATTCAGCTCCGCTACTTGGAGGGGGGTTGTATAAACTGCTCAATTGTGCACTTGCGTAAGATCTGGATTTCCATTTAAGATAATTGTGGAGAATTGAGTAATATTTGAGTTCGTTTAGTTGAATAACATGTTTATGGTTTAGAAAGTTGTTCCAGTCTCGATGTTCTGATGCAGAACTATTCTAAATCTCAAAACCAGATTTTTCGCTATATAAAAAACCTGAAACAGATCGCGTATATCGAAAGAGTCGTTACGTTTCTGAGCAAAAATCTACTAAGTTTATTTTGTTACTTTGTGACATTTTTGAAGAGCATTTTTATTGTGTTTTAAGCCGCCATGAATGATTTTAATGATCCTGATTAGTGCTATGTTTATTGCGGCGTTTGTGTTCCAATAAACTCTGACAATATATACCATTACACCTATTTTAAATTTGTCTCGGCCTGAGCTAATAAGGCATGCATTCGCTCAGCAAAAGGTTTGACCAATGTGGCCCCCACAGGGTTCCGACAGTTCTCTGAAGGTTTATAGTTGGATTCGTGATCCTAAGTGACGGTGGTATCGTTAGTTGATATATTATTTTACCATATTCATGTACTGTCGATTTTTCTATAGTTCTTTTATTCGGTCAGTGGGAGAGACAAACGACACACGTCGAGGCTTGATCAGCGCAGGCCGCGGCGCGTGGCGCCGGTTGATTGGCCGGACAAACATTTAAGCATATAATCGCAGACAGAAAACGAATGCTAGACAACCCGGGTTGATTTTCTTTGGAGTTAATTGCAAAATATATACAGAAAAGACATGAAACAGAATACATCTGTAAGATTAACCATGGAGATAATACAAGAAGGTACACGGAGTCAAACGGGTCCCGATAATACCTGCTACATTGTTAACGATCGGGATTGCGGCAGATTCCTCCGAGAGTTCAATTTCGCGACCTCATCCATCAGCTATCGTATACTACAACATAATATGCAACAAAATATGAGTGATATAGGAGTTACTTGGAGCATTTTACTCGTTTATCGATTTCCATACGACCTATCCTAGCAGACATGACTATCCCGAAATGGATCCCTAATCGATCCGAGAAATAGTATTCTTTGAATACCCGACCAGCAATGCATGAGCTATAGTTCCCTACTAAATCCTTTAGTTGCGAGGCGGCTATGTAGCTAATACGGTGGTCAGGGCGTGCTACTCCCGATTTCGGATACTTCGCAAGTAAATTTAACGCCTATATTCTTACAGTGGTTGACAAATCGTATGTTTACGTGTTGTATTTTATCCCGGAGTGTCTTGGGACACCTTCAAGCTATGCAGTCTGCAGCGGTGCGATTCGGCGTGAGGAAAGGCGATTTCTTGCGGTCGATAAGACTTAATCATGCGTGAAATCAAGTGGCCTTGGGGCCGTTGCAACATGGGACAGCACCGTTCCAGGCTCCATAACTCTTTCATAACTGAGAGTCGCTTGTGCGATCTCTTTCTCCTATTCAACAATGGCAACAGTTAGATCGCCCCTAGGTCTAGTGATTTGGACCGTATTAGCGTGGCATGATCCTAAGATCGCGTGGCAGAAAAAAGTTCCTTTTAGCCTTCCGTAGATCCACAGTTGCTGACCTAGGGAAAGTTGATTCTTTGCCGTCTAGCCTAAACCAAAAGTAGAGTGCTGCCTTCGTTCTCCTCGATCGGTATCCTCGAGGTGGGGGACGGCCGTAGGAAGAAAAAAAGCCCCCCTTTATGATGCCAGTCGACGAGGACCAAAAAGTCTGACGCATCCTCGAGTGTTCTCTTGACTGGGTTTCGATCCTGCATAACTGAGTTTAGTCTTTTTGAGGTGGGGATTTATCCTGTGAATAAACCATTCGACTATCCTGCAGGTGGCCGACTAAAAACCGGCTACTTGCATCAACTGCTTAACTATACGACAGGTAAGCGGTTATAAGGGTACGATGCGACGATGTTATCGAGTCGAGTGATTGGGGTACGTCGGAATTGGATGGTTATGGATGTCATCGGTAATCAACCGGGGTCAATGGGATGCTTCAAGTCCTTGACCACTAGATGTCCGTTTAGTTCACACCGGTTTCTTGGGGAGGCGTGATCGCCGGTTTATAAGTCGCTCTGCGGCGATGGCTGATCCGCTGAACCATACTCTATCAGGTAAGTTACCTTCGTTGCGCGGTCTCCGCGTTGAACGTTTCCCTAGAACCGGTCCTCGGGACAGAGGCAGTAGCCTCGCATTTTTTAGTTTCCTCCGACTGGGGGCTTTCTATCGGGGCTTCAAGTCTATTTATCCTTCCTATATTTTTAGTTATCCTATTTTATCCATTATTTACATCCCAAACGAGACAGGTTAATTTAATGTTGCTTATCGCTGACTAGGGTTTAGCAATGAAACTAAGACTGGGAGTTCGTACCACGGTACGTGAAGGGTGGATCGCTACACTCGCGTGAGCTGATATCGTGATGCGTTCTTTTACTGAGAGTGAAGCTCGCACCCTGATAGTTTAGAGCTCTCGAAGCTCGAGTGAGAGGCCGGTGCGTCCCCTTTTTCTATTTTCTCAGATGGCCTAAAATTATTGAGAAAAGCTACGAATACAGAAATTTTGCCCTAAATCCTATGGTCTCATTTCATCCGATTCCAATTGATGGTGGAGAACAAGTTTAGAAAGTAATTTTAAGAGTTTGTCGGTCCAACCATTCTTGGTCGATTTAAATATTATGGCAAGTTCTGTCTTCCCAGCTATTGTGCCGATGGACAGAATGCGGTGGAACTGCTAAGTTTTAGAATGGCGGGGTTGAACCTTGAACCTATTATTCCTTCAATCAATCCTAATACTCTAGTGTAATGTTTTCTAGTTCAATTGGTCAGGGGTTACCGCCGCAGCGTGCAGTGCATAACCCGAGTATAGTTGAGCCTGGACTCATAAATGACCTAGCCTCATTATCAAGGAACTCTAGGCCACCAAAGCATGCGCTTCGTTTTCTAAGTGCGTGACCTATTATTTTTTGGGGGCTGAGATGGACTCACCAGTCAATGATCTGCCCTATCTCTACGGATGTCTGGTAACACTGAAGAGTGTACTATGACGGCTGACCAGTATTCTACGAAATCAGTAGCTGTGGTAAAGTTGAGAGTCTGTAAATTACCTATGTATGCGAGAATGGGGGCAAATGCTAATATGGTTGACATGCTTTCACATCATCAGCGTCACTTTTGGTGGTCTGGGAGTATTCCCCGGCTAATGATAGGCCGAGGGGTCGTTATTACGATGCCCAAAATCTAAGAGGGACAGCCCTTCAATCGTAATTAAAAAGGCCACGAGGGCCCAAGGTTACCCTAAGAACTACATGCATTATAAGGGGCATTTTGTATCAAGCTTGTAGAGGCATAATTCGATGAATGGTTGTGATTTTACGAAGCTAATCTAGTCGTGCTATCAAACGAGGTCTGAGGGTTACGTTTCCAAGGCATTGGGCCGTGACGGGGAGAGTCCAAAGTGGCTTAGGAGGTTATACTCTTACGGTGGGTTATTCGCGTTGAGTTTATAAGCGCTATGTTAGAAGGTCTCAGTCGATTTTGCAAGATCACTTGCCCACCGTGATAGTCCTCTTATTGGTCTATCCAGGAAGCTCATAGTGGGTTTCTCTGTCCGAGAGGGGCTTCGATATGAACTCTTAAACTTGGTCCAACTTTGACAGTTCGTGAGAAGGGGCGTTGTGTGCCAAGTTTACGAGGGTGTGTCCTAATTAGTATGAGTAATTTCTCGAAGCTAAATTGATACCATTAAAGTCCAACCATGGGCTGCAAAACGGCACCCTGTGGCCAATATTCATCACTTACGGCGCAGGAGCAGGAACATTCCAAAGTTGATCCCAATTCGGTGTTCAAGGGGGGCTTTGTATCAAGTTTAGAGATGTTATTCCAAACACCTACTGCCGATTTTCCAAAACTAATTACCTCCGGGTCCAATTAGCGGACTATCCAAAAATCCCAGAGGGGCATTCCTGTGACGTTGGGGGTTTAGATTCGGGTGCTCGAAGTTGGTCCAAAATGATAGGTTTAAGGTGAGGGCGCGTTTCTGCCAATTTTAGATCGCTAGATAGAAACTAACACTGGGTACCAATGAGCTTGGGCAAACTTTTAGGGTAGTTTTTTTCTTAATTCATGATAAAAATATATGGGGGTGTTTATACTGTCTTTGGGTCGAATATAGTCCAACTCCAAAATTGGACCAGGCAGATTTCTATTAATTTTGGATCGATGGGTAGAGGTTAATTTTGGGTACCGGGGAATTCTATTGAACTTTTCAGGCAACTCTGCTGTTAGACTATAGTAAGAGTCCGTAGGGCCCTCGATCCGACTCTTGGATTAAGTACAGATCTACCCAAAGATGGTTCAAACCCACATCTCCGCTTTTACTTTGGTTAATTGCATTAAATCTTATTTTGTACCTATCGGTTCTTATTCTATTCGTGAAATCCTACGAAACGGGGCCTTTGATGAACTGGCCAGTAGGGCCCGAAATTCGGACCCGTTTTCTTTCCCCTCTACTTTCCCCCTTCTACGGATACTATCCCTGATACGATGTCCTGTCGCTGTGTTGCATGTGTGTTGTATGTGATTACAATGCAGTGCAATTTCCACTGCATTGTGTTCTCTTGAACGCTGGTAATTTTAATATTTCCTAGCGGCGTTCGAGGGATGGGGGTGGAACTCAGTCATATTGCAACAAAAGTCTATGATGGCAGAGAGAGAAAAGAGAGGAATCTGAATGCTAAACTCAAACGCAATGTACATATTTGAACCGCGAATATATATGACCTAACGGGTCACAATTCCGAAATAAAAATAAAGCAAAATCCAAAAAGTCAGCGATCAAGTCGGTCTTTAAAAATTTGGGGGGTTTGTTCTCGTCGGGTCTGACGAAAAACTTTTCTCAGATCCGAGCTAATTTCAGAGGGTGGGAGCGATTGCGTAATGTTATGTTTTGTTCCCATTTTTGACCTAGACTTGTTCCGGTCATTATGTTAGATCGTTATGCGTCCTAAAGTTTTGCTCACGATTTGTTGTACTGGTGTGACTTCCTAATGATTACTTGCCGGTCCATTATTATTTAATAAACTAATCCTGGCTATTTGCACAATCCTACCAACACCGCCGTAGATGATCGTATCGGTCCAACCAAATGAGGTGTTTGGCGTATTCCCGGCTGGAAAGAAACGCGCGGGTTTACGCTTAACGGTGGTTCCTACAAGTTTGAATAGCCCTAGTGCAATTTGACGTCCTTAGAAAAGTTTCGATACACAGAGTCTAACAAAACCCGTTACAATGAACAATTTACATAAACCGAGCACTGCACCTTCCATCTGTTACGTGTTTAACATAAAGATGTGTTTTAGCTGTTTCAACGGTGATAAGTGATGCCCGTTATGAGTCTTGTGTGAAATATGGTTGATATCCAAATGCATTCATGATCCCAAGAATGAATAGGAGGAGAGGGCGACCAAAGTTGATGTAGAAGTCGATGTCACCCTGGGGCGACGGTTCATCATTATGTCTGCACAATTAAAGTTGCTCGGGCCACACCCGGACCTTGAATGCCTTTGGAGATCGCGACATTCGAACGCGATTCCGGGTAATTTCACAACTTTCCGTGACATAATGTATAACTATGAGTTACTACATAAGCCGGGTATGATTTGGGACGAGGACGATGCAATTTACCTATTTTCTGGTTGGTATTATCAACGTTTAAGTAACTTAAGGTGACTAGGACCTAAAAGAATTAGCTTCTGCTTAACAGTTTGAAACCGTATTTAGTGCGTACAAAAATAAACCACAAAGCATGTACATGAAATTGATCAGGTAAGATATTACATTATAATTAATATATAAAAATCCAGTGAATATCCCAACAAACATCCAGTACCAAATCAGCCAATTTTAATTTCGAGACCGTTTGCTCAAACTTAGTCGGTCCTAAATTTTTTCCCTATTTCGACCCCAGCCTAGGGCCTTGCCGCAGCTGGGCCATAATACCAAACTTTCTTAACTCACTCACAAGCAAATATAATTTACCCGCCCTGGGAAGAGTGGGGACCGTGGAGGGCCATGCCCCCTACCGAAGAACGTGATCCGTTCGATCCCGATCGCTGTTCGGGCGCCGAACATTCTACTAATTATGGCAAATTTCGCACGTATTTCAATGCCCCAACATTTCCTATTGCAAGTTTTCCGACTCAAAATTTGTTTCCCATCAAATTTGTACCCGTGATCAAGTCAGAAAAAATTCTCTGGAACCCTAATTCAACTCAATAAGCTTGAAAAAATTGGATCTGTGACATCCAAATGATTTGATTGTAGTCCACCTACGATCACGGGAAACCAGAGAGACTTCGACCAAAATTTTTCCTACTTAGAATCCGCGCAAAGAGAACCGACCAGACGTTGGTAATTCCAGAGATCAGTTAAGGTAGCAATTCTTGAACGAGAAGGAATGCCTTACGGCGGACGGAAGAATCAACTCACGGAATTTACCTACTTGCTGCAGTCAAACTCAGAATTTTATGGTCGTTACCTATAACGCACCTACCTATATTCCAAACTTTGGGGAAATTAAACCCCCGTCATCATCTCCTAACTCTCCACCCATAATTACAACCTTGATCCCTGCGTGCAGCACCAGCTTGTACCCCTTCACGCGGCACTGGATGCCACGTGAATTCCATTGAAGACCGCCCAATGGTAAAACCATCGCGCGAAAACAACATAACCTTGAGTAAAATACTAGCTATTCCACGGAGCTGGTCAGTAGAGTCGACGAAACTCCGTGGTGTCGAAAGCAGACTGATTCGAAGAAGTCGACGTTACGTCCGACCTCGAAAATTTCATCCATATCTTAAGACAGAAATTTTGACGTGGTCCAATCGCAGTCTGCCGCCCCTAATTTTTCAATTTTATTTCCGATCGCCAATCGGAAAAGTTCGGTAACCGTGGCGCTTTTAATCTACCGTAAACTAAAAACCCATTTGGGAGAGTCGGAAAACACAGGGATGCCATCTGGAAAATTCGGGTGGAGGTCGAAATTTCGCCCTTTGTTTCTGCAGTCTTAATCTTCTTGTTTACGTCTGGCAAATGAGACGTTCTCACATTGAAACGACCCGATCCAAGAAATATTAAATATTATTACTAAAAGTATTAAAAATAATTAAAATTTGGAAAAGATGAGCTCAAAACCATTATTTAATTAAGTCATCATGTTTGAACCCAGACCCAATTCGGACGGTCAAACCATATTTACAATATACAACAACGAGCAAACATTACACGTTGTTATGTTGGTCTGCGACGAGACTGGAATGTAAAGAGATCTCAGCCAACTGCATATCCCTTTGTTGCATTTTGTCGAATTGTGCCATTTATTTCCATTCTTCTCCCGTGCTTCCCACGCTCGACCGTGCAGACATTGCACGTCTATATGTAAGTTGGGCGGCTTAGATCGAGTGTCTACCAAAGGGTTTATACCTCCGAAATCTCAGACTCACACTGTCCTCACCACGTCCCGATGTATATACATTACATACATACATATCGGTCTACGCGTTTGTATTTATTCCCTATTTCGAATTTTCATGAGTCTATGGCCGTTCCGCGGACGTCTCAAGGGTGAACCCTCAGCAGCACTGGAACCTCCTTGGGGCCATGGGCAGGGCACACCCTGGGAACCTCCAGCCGCGAAGGCACCCCCGCCTAGGACCCTCCGGGGCCACCGCGGGGTTATAAACCGTCCCCCTGTCCCTCTGTGTACCTCTATGCTACGTATTTTATTAAATTCGTAAAACTTACGAATTTAAAAAATTTTTGTATATATTTTCTATATATACGTCTATATTTTATATATAGTTAGTTATATATGTCTGCGCTTCTGTTTCACTTCTCCATAGATGAATATATATACATTTATCGATTTTAGTTATAAATATTACTATTATTAATATTTAATTAATACTTTAATTAAAGTAAAAGGGAGAGTAGACGGAAAGAGAGAGCAGATAGAAAAAGAAAACAAAAGAGAGGAGAAGGAAAAAAGAAAGAGAAAGAAAAGACTAGAAGATACACAGCGACACCCACAGAAAGAAAGAGAACGCAGACACGATAGCAAACAAAGGAACGCCGAAAAAAGTCGATTAAGAAAGAAAAGAACGAGAGAAAACACACACGGGAACGCTATGGGGGCAAGGGGTTCCCGAGGGAATTTCGATGAGCTGGGGTTAAATTCATTTCCAGGACGAAGAATGGGTTCCGAAGATACCAAACACGACAGAGTTAGGCCTAATATTATTGCTGATACACAGAATAGTGCGCCCATCTACTCGAAAATTTTTGTTACATACGACATGTTGCATGTAACCAGTGTTACATACGACATGTCGTACGTAACCAGCGTTACATACGACATGTCGTATGTGACACTTGTACATAGAACTCTACGAAATACTGCCAGTATATTTTGATATTGGTGCCCCTCTAGTTTGATGTTGGTGTTCCCTTCCAGTTTGATTTGGTGTCCCTCTCCAGTGTGATATTAGTGCCTCCTCCCGTTTGATATTGGTGCCACTGGCAGAAACTATTAATATACGCGTTTCTATTCGCCATTGATTGATGTATATCTTAATATGCTCAACAAAGTTCTGATTTTCTGATCACTCACTGGCAAAATACTGGTGTAAAATACGTCGTAGTGGGTGATGATATCATTTCGGGCAAAAGTCTATTCGATGGGCTAGCCCATGCCCGCGTGATTTCAAGAAATACATTTTACATTAAAAATTTATAAGTGGGAATTTTGGAATTTCAATAATATTATTGCCTAAGGTTATATATGAACAACGTATATATTCACAACGATATATCCATATATAATGGAATCGAAACTGGGGGTTCCACTTATTATGCAGTACAATTTTAAATTCTTTCAATGAAATGAAAACGATATATCTATTGACGTTTGCATAACAAACATTTGAAACATCGTAAGTTTTATTCTATATATAAATTCCACCGGATGTTATCACAATGCTGTTGTTATAATACTATACGTTGCTGTTCATATTGTAGTGCAACACTCATTTAATTTAGGGCAAAATTTGATAACTTTAATTTTACCATTGATGAATGTGGTCATCGGAGGTAGCGTCTTATTCTAACGTATATCTGAAATTGTGTTAGGGTTGTGTTACGATTATACAAGCATATGACTGACATTGAACAGATGACGGACATTGACTGATTGTGCACAAAGTAATCATATGTGTCATAATTATATCAATACTCAATACTATAAAACAAATAATATCAAGACCGCTATTGTGTGAGTAAATGTGAGTTGCGGACCATTTTAAGAGCCTTGTTTAGCTATTCGAAGACGACAATTTATAGTAACATTTATAAATATTTTGGGTATTATAACCACTGGTTACATAAGACATGTCGTATGTATAACGGGTTACATACAAAATATCGTATGTAACAAAAATTTTCGAGTAGATGGGCGCATTATTCTGTGAGTCAGCAATTGGGTCCTGACCCACTCACGACGACCTATGTATATTAGTATGGATAGATTTAGCAAGCTCTCCTGCACTAACGGCTGGGCGGAACGATTCCCCCGCGCGATCGTTGAACTCGACATGAGAAGATTATACCGATGAGGTGTAATACCCCTGTCTCACGGGTGGGATAAATAAAAGTACTAAAATGGCACATCTAAAGAGAGTTTTGTCAAAGGTGGGGGCGCTATTCACGGTTGTCCTGCGTTAACGGGAAGGTGGACAGAGACCCGCCGGGTATAGTTGGAGTTGTCTCGACACAATGAGGGGTGTTTTGCAAACTTTTGAGTTAGGGATATAATTTTCGAAATTTCGTGCCCACTATTTGACTTATGCGATTCTGGGACGTATTTTAGCGGACTACTACGGATCAGCGGATGGTCAGATTGAGACCCGCCTCGCATCGGTGTGTTAGCCAAGAATAAACGAGTCGGACAAGGGGTTGCACGCCAATTTTCAGAGCTCGTGGTAAAATAATACCATTTCACAAAATGAAAGAAAAGAAGATGTCGACTTCTACAGTATACAATAGGAAATGACATATACTGTTAAGGACCCGTTATAACAGATGAATGGCTGGGCAGATGAAGACCTTAAGAATCCTTAAGAGCTAACTACACGATGATGTATAAAAGTCTCACCGGAATTGCTCCTGACACAGGACGGAGCGGTTACAACGCTCCTGATCGATGGATTTGATGAACAATGGAGGATACAAACAGTTCTTGTCGTACCTTACACATTAGGCAAATAATGAAATGAAATTTTATGGCGCTCTTTAAGTGTAGGTTAGCCTAAATATCAAAACGATACCCAAGATGTCAACGTATAGAACTCCACAGAAAATCGTAAGGAGTTATAAGCGGGGTGATCGCAGTGATTTTAAGGCAGTTTAGCCTAGATTAGTCAGCTTTATAGCCCTAAACGGGTTGGCTAGGCACGAAACGTCAGAAACAGGGCGAGCTAGTGTTCACCCTAATACCAGGAAGATCACATTTATGAAAGAAGCAACAGCTAGACGGATTAATGTAGAACAGAAGGTGATCAAGTGACGACAACAACCCTACCAAGCATAAGCAGCTGTTATTTAAACGAGGAGGTTGTGAAACTATTAATACAACTCGATAACCCATGGACCGATTTCCTTCTGAAGGGCGTCGTTAGAAAGCCCATTAAGTTCCGTGCCAAAAACATTCGGGGTTCAGGTTTCGAATTCCAAATTGTTGACCGGTTACGGCTCTTTGAAGTCGTGCTCGGTTTGCTCGGTTACGAAGCTAGGTCGACATTGTCGTCTCGCTTTCTTATTGTTTTCCTGCTAGCTTGACCATTATAAGATGTTTCAGTTAAGCTAGGTAGATTTGATATTTCGATGTTTAGCTACTCCCCATTGAGCCACGTTGCCGTTCGTCTGTAGGTGAACGGCCGAGGGCCTCCTATTTCTGGACGGTCGTTATTCTGACCGTACGTGTGTATGAAAGTATCACTAAAATTTGATCTGGTCGAGGCACGAAATCCCCAGAAATTTTCCCATAATTGGTTCGATTCAATACCATTTCCTATCTCCATCTTCTCCGGCACATCAGTTCCTACACATGCATGAATACAAAAGCATGGAATATTTGGCGGACAAATATAACGACATTTAAAAGCAGATAATAAGGTATAAATGAAGGAATATCATAGCGGACAATGAACGGACAAGGTTATACGCAGGCAATATGAGTCCATGGCGCTATGGGGGTCAGGTTCATGCGATGGAGCATGATATCAACCCATGTCAGGGTGTTGGTTGTTGCCCTTCCCGGTGTCACTGAGACCATAACGGACCTTTAAGAGAGCGCGGGCCAACGTAACAGGCCGGAACGGCTCTGTTACATCTCTGGTTTTCCGTGATCATAGGCAGAACTCCAAAATAAAATTATGTCGATGTTACAGATGCAATTTTCAAGCTTATTGAGCTGATTTAGAGTTCAGAAGAGTTTTCCCTAAGCTTATAATGGCTAAAAATTTCATTGACAGTGTGTCTTAATCCTGAAAGCCTGTTTTACGAATTATCTGGGAACACACTATTGTCAAATTTGCAACATTTAATAGACTGTTCGGCGCTCATACAGCGTTTTAGTGCCGAGCGGAAAGTGTTGTAAGTAATTGGGCGTGGGCCTTTGCGGCCCCACCAGGCCCCGGACTAGTAGTTTCAATTGGTTTATCGCAATTGAGCTAAGAAAATTTGGGGGACCAAACCCCGGCGCTCGAGCCGATGTGTGGCTCTAGGTTGGGGCCTTAAACAAAATTTTTAGGGTTAATTAAGCTCGAGTCAAGTGCATCGAGGTTCAAATTGATCGCTTTGGCACTGGATGTTTTCTTAGGGTGCTTACTGGATTTATTTCGTGTTATCATTTGTATGATAACTCATGCTTTTTTCATTGCATATGTCTCGTGGTATTTAGTCGTGTTCGTTGACGTACGACATAGACTGGTAAGAGAGAAATTTAATACTGTTGGGTTCGAATTCTTTCAAACTGGCTAACTGACCATGATACCGACCAGAGAGTAGCCTTATTAGGGGCTCCCTTATCCCAAGTCATATGGAATGTATATAGTACTGGTATAGTTCAACCGTACATTATATCAAGGGTGAATTTATTAAGGATCGCGTCCGGACAACGTGATTTCCATATGGACCCAAGGTTCGCCTAAGAACCCGGTGGTCGTGAAGGAGATATAACTTTTAATTAAAACGTCGCCCTCAGGGTGACAGCAATTTTACCAGGGCATTGATGACGTCTCCCCTTCAACCTTGGACCATGGATGCATTTGGAAGAAATTGTATACACTTTGCAAAGAACACATAATGGGCACCGCGTGCAATCATTACAACAATCAGAACATCCCTCGGTGTAAAACGCCGAACAGATCCAAGAAGCAGTGTTAGGATTGTATCATTTGCTTATTGTATCGGTTTTTGTCAAAATGTGTACTCAAAACTTCATAGGATACTACAACTTTCTAAGACTGCCCAAATTTATAAGGAGTCCCCATATGCGGTTCTGCGTCGGAATTACCAATTTCTTAAGACCGGTACACTTGTCTTAGATTGATTCACTTGCTTAGGAAAACTTCCCAAGTTGAGACACGGCTTTTTGATGTTCAAAAGTTAGTTAAGCCTCTGTACTGTGTTCTATATAATTACGATCGATAGTACCAGTATGATCGAGTAAAAATTATGACTCGCCTCTTAAAGAATCATGAACTGGCAAGTAATAAACCGGTAATCTTGCCAACGCAACAAGTCGTGAGCAACGAATCGGGACATAAAACAATCCAAAACAACGATAGGAACGGGGTTAGGTCAAAATTGCGCACAAAACACAACATCTAGCATGCGCTCCCACCTTCGAAACTCATCTCGATCTGAAAAAAGTTTTGCCTCAGACCCGAGAAAAGCAAAACACCTCAAATTTTTACAGAGCGACGTGATCTCTGATTTTTTAATTTTTATTGGTTTTGGAATTATGAGCCGTTAGGTCTTGCATGCTTTTGCGTTCAAGATTCACATATATAGTGGGTTTGAGGCACATTAAGATTTTTCTTCCTTTCAATCTCTGTCGTCATTGACATATTGCTCTCATGATGACAGATGTGCTCACTCGTTTTTTATACGTCGAACGCACTCGTGAAATATCAAAAGTTTCGAGCGTTCGAACGAGCGCAATACAGTGGAAATTGCACTGCATTGCAATAACATTCTACACACAAGCAGCAACACAGAGAAATAACGGAAAAAGGATGGGGAAGACGAACAAGGGGGAAAGTGAAATCAGAAAGATTCGGGTCTGACTTGCCAAGCCAAAGTTGCCAGTTCAGTGTAGGTCACTGATTCGTGGGATTTTATACGTAGGCTAGGACTCGATAGGTTCGAAATAAAACTTAGCAGCATTTAATACGACAATTGCTAGAATAGGACATTGAGCCGACTTTGTAGCAAGCCTGTACTCGACCCGAGAGCAGGGCAAGTGCCCCCATCGACTTTTAACATGGATTAGGAACTAGTCTACTGCAAAAATTCACTAAAACTACCCCGTATCTTAAAGTCATGAAGAATAAGCGATTCAGTAGTGATTCAACTTGCACCCTTTTGAGATTATGCATTTTATACCAAGTTGAAGGGCTCATGTCTAGGGCTTCTCGAGTCGGAGGAAGGCCCCTCCAAGCTTTCTCTATAGCATGATAACTGGAGTATTCCGATAGGTAAATGTCTTCTGCAAATTTCTTTAGAAAATGCATTCACAAACTTGTTACAAAATGCCCCATTCCCCTTTTTTGGATTTACAATTCGGACAAAGTTTCGGACCCTTCCTACAACCGTATGTGTAGGTAGAGAAATGCTCCGCTGTGCTTTTTGGATAGCCCATTAAATTTAGTAACAAGTTAGTTTTAAAACATTAATCGTACTCATTAAGATATGCCCTCACCAACTTATCACAAAGTGTGCCCCCATAGGGCGTGCAAGTTTTCAGTCAAATTTGTACTCTTATGTCCACACTATTTTCCATCCAGGAAAGCCTTTCTAGACCTTTGGATAGGCAGAGGACAGAAATTTTAGGAAATTTACTGATTTCAGTTCCCTACCTAAATGCAGTAGAAAATCTAGATAGCCAAAGTTGACATAAATCCCCCAAATGGAAGTAAATTGATCCAAATCCATCTTAACATCACTGTATTATTAAAAGTGTCCCCCGGACGTTTAACTAAGGATAAGACTTGCATGTGGATAAGCAGGCGTTCAATTAAGCCAAGAGGTGAAACCCACCAAGCACAGAAGTGTATAAGTTCGCGCAACCTTACCCCCCCCTGGAACATCACCATGAAGCTCACACGGTGATACGAATGTGTCCGAAGCGATAAAGGTAGAGAAAACCCTTCCTGATTTGCATAGGAGTGTAGCTCTCTAGTAGGATGATTGTTCCACTACAACGAGACTGAAGTCGTAAGACGAAGGCAAAAGCTACTCTAAGGAACAGGATAGACATTCGGTCAGGAATCCGCACTAAGATTAACCCTGTAAGGAGGTCGTAAAAACGATATCAATTGACAATAAATTACTTCTCGTTGATTAAGTTAGAATGGCCATTGGGTCAAGTTCAACACATGCCCTAGGATCGGATAGGAGCATCATCTAGACCGAATGTCCTGATCGGGACAGATACTGAACCGTCAAATCGGAACTTACACTGAAACCTAATTCTTTTATTAGTGACACAACGAAGGAACTTAAACTTAGTGGATCTTATTGGCAACGAAAATTGGCAAGGTTGCGAGACTTTCCACATGCCGTATTATAGGTTCAGTTACTAGCCTGGGAATGCCCTCAAGCACACACAAATTTTTAGCATTGTCTGAATGATTGGAATGGAGCTTCCAAGCAATTACATGTGAAATGATCCACGAGTGATCATACATCGGACCAGCCGGAATTCGAACCCGGATCTCTAGCTGCAAGACTAGCGCGCTACCATTATACCACAGGTCCCGATTACAGCGTGTTCAGCTACGCTATATACGCTAGCGTAGTGAGATATTACACATGTTCGCCTCACTTATGATTAAATGTCTAGGGAATTCTTAACTTTACGTGACTTGATCACCTAGAGACCGCTGGTTATTTAAACTGTTGGAAAGTACTTTGGGATCTAGGGCATTGGGTCAAGGAAACGTTAACTGAATAGCTGGTATTAGGAACACAAAAACATAGAAACACCTTTCTCAAATAGCGAGATGCCTTCATTAATATATAATAACTGTACATCCTAGGCAGCAGAGCTTTTTTCATTCATAGGTGTAATGTCAACTTCAATTAAGTTATTCCCATTACGTAAAAATGATAAGTCGATCACTGTCACTAGAAGGACTCCATAAACACTTAGCATTGCGAGTGAATCCGGTATTGCCCCAGTGGGAAATGGGACATTTAATAGCTGAGAGTTCTTCCCAGCCACCCAAAAATGTAGGAGCCTTCCATTGAGAAAACGATATGCATTCTTTAACACAGCAATGTTCGTTCACTGAAAATAGCAAGTTACTCTTGAGTTGAGTCTCAGTTTTACTCACGTTAGCTGCGTTGGTGGCCTTGATCAGTTGAGTCTTGAAGATATCACTCTGAGTAAGAACTTTGCGGTTAGGTAGGAAGTAGGTCTAATAGGTTTCCGATAAAAACGGAGTTGCTCTTTAGTTTGTTTCTTACCCTCAGTATTAACTAGCTAGGATTGATTTCCACGCATGTTGACGCAAATCTTAGGGAGAATTCAGAGATCGACGGGATCTCCATCCATTAGGGCTGAGGGTTAGCCTCAGCGGACAAAAATTTGCACAGGTCAGCATCCACACCGCGTGCAGTCACGTGCGAAACAAGATCTAGAAAGGAGATCTGAACTAGCGAGAGATCAACAAGGAAAATCTGAAATTTCCTAGGTTTCATCTAATCTTTGTGCAATGGGTACATGTTAATTCAGGGGATACGGTAGTCATGAGTTGAGCTCAGTAGGATCGGAGATGTCACCCTAGCACGAATTCAGATAGGACCGAGATTAAACCCCGGCATCTAAAAATTACAAATAAAGCCGTGCTTCTTTTAACGCCCCTGTAGCTGTGAAGACGGAATTCTTAAAATGATCGATTGAGATTAGGGATATTTGAACAGAAGAATCGCAAAATTACGAGGGTTTAGATCTGTCTTTCGTTATGGGTTCGAGGAAGGTAGGAAATAAAACAGTAAGACTTTCGACAAGAATTTCGATCTTCTTTAGGGACTACGAGAGTTTTAGGAATCCGGAAAACAGAAAAAGGGGAAGTACCGGCCTCTCACCCGAGCTTCGAGAGCTCAAACGGTCAGGGTGCGAGTTTCGCTTCCAGTAAATGAACGCTCGACGGTACAGGCTCACGCGAGTATCGCTATCCACGTTTAGCGTACCGTAGTACGAACCCTAAGTCCCACTATCATCTCTAAATGTAGGGAATTTATAAGAAATATTAAAATTACCATGTTTGAGTTTGGACAACAAAAGTGGGTAACTGTTAATAACAAGGGATGAGAAGAAAATTTGGAGTGATCCAACGAAAGATGCATTTTAGGGCCCCAAGGTCAGGATAATAAGAGTCAAAACGCGAGACTACTGCCTCTATCCTGAGCAACCGGCTCAAAAGTATTGTTCAAGTACGGAGACCGTACCTACGAAGGAGCTGGGTTACGACCCGCCATTGCCGCGACGAGTCGCAGGGCGATGTATAAACCGGCGTGAACGCAATCCAACTGACAGGTGTATAGCCTAAGGGCATATAATGGCCCCGAGCACGCAATATTTAATTGACCACGTTGACGTACCAGGCAACCCGGGGTAAACCAACCAGCTGGCCACTACACTGCTTTAGGGATTTGCTGGTTTGAAAAATTTAATCCGTAAAGGTTGTAAGGTAAATGGATCGGAACCCAGCTATAAAAAATATTTAATAACTTGAAAATTTATTTGGCCCACACCGACCGGAGTCGCTAAAGGGGACTTGCTGATCCACAAGCATCGCTCCTCCCAAATTTTCTGGGATACCGATCGATGAAGACCATGTAGGATATATTTTCTCAGCTAAGTTCAGGTACTGAACGATCAAACTTCCCTAGGTTCACGCGTAGCTTACAGCAATAGTTAGATCTTCTGAAGGCTTATAGGTAGGAGACATGCTCCGACCGGACAAAAATAGCAATGCGATTTGAAAAAGGCGAAAGAGGATGTATTCGCATTTGAGATGAAAGACTTCAGGCGAGCAAACGTTTAAAGTCTAAGTAAAATATTAAATTGCCGGGAACATACTTTAACGTTGTCCCATGGGCACTTTTTAGGTAGTACGGAAACTAACTTATCCGAGCATCTTGTTCAAGGGCCGGCGAAAAGTTAGTTTTGATCGGCTCTTGTGAAACGTTAGACCTTCTGTCTGCCAAGATCGACGCATGAGTCGCAAGTATAAAATAGAGAAAGGATCGCACCGGAGTGGATCCCCGATGAAACAAACTGACAGAGACTGGAATGGTGCTATCCTAGTTATGCTATCCTTGCGCCGCCTCGCATTTTGCACGCTAATTTTTCGAATCTACATTGCCAACTTTATTTCTCCCGCCTGCCGGATCGCACCATTGTAGACTCTGTGGTACTGGCACAGAGTACGCCGTATGGCTTTTCGGGGATTATGTCCAGTTCTCACACAATAAACTAACATACGATTTGGCAAAAACTTTAGGGTTATGCTACATCAGGTATCACATAACCGATTGTCGCAATTGGCATGTAAAACATCTTAGATTGAGAGTACCCCACCTTGTCCACCGTATTACATAGCCGTTCGACAATGAAATTCACTGTAGCTCATACATTGCTGGTGGAGTATTAAGGACTAGTATCTTTGAATCAGTCAGGCGCTTAAATTGGGACGATAAGATCCCTAGCTTCGGTCTTAGACGAATTTTTGGGAGAGTCAGCTGCTATTGAAAATGTGTGGATTTAGGATATATAATCGTATGCTGTACTATACATTATCTCCTATTAGCATCCTCATACATGTTATTTCTGTGTTCGTTTATAACTTGCGAATACCTGTCTTTGTCGTAACTGCACTTTGGCATGTATCTTGTCCGTCCCACACCGCCGCATTCAGAGCGAGCAATAGTCTACCTGTTTTCCCTGACGACGTCCTTAAATGTCGACGCCAGATCCTCGTGAGAACTGTATATAGGGCACACAGAATTGGAGGCTCAGCAGAGCTATTTTACGGGTGCAATAGCTGATTAGCGTCATCGCAAATTTGAAACGTCGGAGAAATCCGCCCACTGTCTTTAATCGACGAACCCGATCTCCAAAATGTAGCGCGTTTTCATTTCTCTGATTATGAATTGCGCGCAGGACATCAAGAATGGTCTATGTATAGGAATTTGTTAAGTTTGAATAAAATGATTTGGTTATCTAGTGTCCACAGTGTATATTTCATGCCTTTTCATGGGTTTTCAAAGGGTTTAGGGTCAATGAACCCGATTTCCATAATATAGTCTGTCTTCAGTTGTTTGGTTACGTATTGCGAACATGTCGCCGAGAATTGTCTGTATAGGTATTCTGGTAGGCTGAATACATTTTTACAGTCAACGAAATTCGCACATGCAGGTTTCACTTAATAATGCGTGCAAAACTCGGGCAGTTTTGTCTCTAGTAGCCGTTTGCAAGAAACTAAAATCTCTAATGGATGGCTATATGATATTCAATTTCTCGCGTACGGTTGCAAGAGACTTTTATGTTTAATGATTCCTTTTTGGAATTGAAATCTCTAACAGATCGCTGTAAGAAACTTTTGCCATTTACAGAAAATCATGAAAATAGTAGTTTCCGAATGATAGGAATGACGAATGCCGGGTTCGTTCATCCGCCCGTAACCGTCTAACGGTTGACATTTCGGGGAAATTACCGAATATTACCTTTCACAAATTGCTAAGAATGTTTTCTTTATAGGTACATAGAATAAAACTCTATAAATGCGAACTCCTTCCTGTTAGCAGTTATGAGCCATCGGACGGCCAGCCGCGGTCCATATATTTACTGCTGTATAGCAAACTTTGTGATGGAATCGCCGGCCCAAGTAACTCTGAGGGGCGGTACGTTATATCGTTAGAAAAAAGAACAGCTTAGAGCGGGGGTTCGGGGGCGGCAGCCCCCCGACTTAGGCTTAGGCTTAGTGTATGTCTCATATAAGGACATTAGCTTAGGCTAAAGGCTTAGGCTTAGTATATCGAGAACCGCTTGGCTAGCATTTTTTCGCCACTCAGGGTTACTTTGGCCGAATTGCCAATAAGCAAGATGCAAGTACTATAGTACCATCTAGTATATACTTTGTCATTTTTAAGTAATATGTTTAATATTAAACTAATGTGTGTCAATGTTCAACGACAAAAGTAGGCCGTCGCCAAACACTAAGCATAGAACAGCCTGGCTGTAAATCAACTTAGGCGTACGAATCGGTAATTCAACCATTGCATCGTACGCTGTGTAAAAGCTTCATGTGCAAATGGAGCGTATTTTTGAACAAATGTTGAAAAAGTATTTACGACAATTAAATTCGTATTGTAATAAGAGAAACTTCTTTGCAGTCAACAGCTCATTGGGCGTCGGCAAGCCAATGTTAGAGGTTGATCAGTCCGCCTGCCGTTTGCCGACGTATTGTGAGTCAGCCAGCGAGGGTGCCCTTCCGGTGGGTGATTCCTCAGAGGGTGTGCCGTCCCTGGTCCCGGGGTGAATCACGTCCTGCGGTAGTCCCCTCACGGGAGTCTATGAATGATTTCACTAATTTCGCGAAATATGAGCGAACATACACACAATTCCTCAGATGAATACATAAACGTGCAATGTTTACACGGTGGTACATGATAAGGAATCGCTCGACTAAATTAGGCCAAGATTCAAAATTGAGGGGCAGATGCGTCATATTTTAGAAGTTGTTAGAGATAGATATCGAGGTATTCTAATGATTAAGATTATTATTAATTAGTGTCTGGGAATGTTGCTTCAATTAATATAACGCCTCTGTCTTTTAGACGTAAACAACGCAATTGCCAGATTGAAGACAAGGCAAATTTCAGACAAAAATTTTCAACTTTGACCCAAATCTGCAGGTGCAGATTTCTTTGGGTCATGTCGCTGTCAGTTTACGGCAAGACAATAAAGTTGATGAACAAAAAAATTTTCCGATTGGGTCGAAGGTTTAAATTTATTAAAACGCAGATTAAAACAAAGTCGTTCACGATTGGACGAGAGCGAGATTTCGTATGGCTTGATAGCAAAATTTTATCGAGGTCGGGGGTACTTTCCCGAATAGTCGAATCAGTCTGACTTTGGTAGCGTGGAGTGCGGACACTTTTACTGACCGGCTCCAGCGCTTGACATTGACATTACTTCCTGCTGTTGTTTCGCACTAGATTATTTTTTGTTTCTTAGTTAGATTACGGCCGTGTTTGAAGCATCATTCAGATACCTAGGGCTGCGTTACGGGCGATTACGGCTTCGCCTGACTGACAAACTGGCGCCTGTGATCAGAAGTAGGGCGATAGAAATGAGAGAGCGGATTAGTTAGCCTGTCAAGACGGCGTGGCGATTTGAATATTCAGCATTGGATTCCAGTGGTACGATAATGTTGAAAGTAGCTAGCCCCTAATTCCTTGCGACTTCTAATGTATCCGTTAAGCGCGGGCTGCCCCTTCTTTCAAGAAGAGCTACAAGGGCAGTTAGGTCCTGGAAATCTCTAGCGAAATCCTGGTCGAGTTTCGTCTGTGCGACAACTTAAGGCAAGCTTTCGAAGTCACTCTGGTTCTCCGTGGCCTTAGGTAGATCTTAAAATTAACTCAGTCGGATATAATGGATCCGTAGTTTTACATAACGCTTGAGGTGAGTTAGCCATCGAGAGTTTCCCCTGAGATGACCATGTTTATAAACTCTTTTCGGAGTAGGGTTGATCCAACTAATATTGGAATTTGAGTTTTATTGTTTCTGTTACCCTTTAAAAGTCTACAGTTTAGTAAAATGTTTGGCGCTCATGTCGCTCGTAAGGTCAAACGGAACTAATATATTGGGTGGAGGAGTCCTCGGCTCATGTGAAAACTTGTTGGCCTTATTTTGAGTTAAGTAAATTTGCAACACAAAAAAGAAGAACAATTTTTTTAGGATTGGGATCAGCTGAGTCTAAAGAATCTTGATCGGGGAAAGTTGCAATCTTGTTTCGTTTGGCTGTTCTTTCTTTTATGCTTGTTTGGTTTTCTTACATTATTGTTGGTTTTGACTTTGTATAATATATGCATAATTCTAGACATAATACAAGGTATGACAGTCGAACAGTAATAGTGGTGTTGTAGTATATTTGACATTCCAGATAAAACACCACCTAAAGAAATCATATTAGGTTGAGCCACTACTAGGAGATCCTCCTTTCCGGTTTAAAGGTGCTGACCGATTCGCAAACTTTACCTTCCCATGTCCTCTCACAAAACATGTGTTCGTACAGTATTTAAAATCTTGTAGCTATATATACAGCGTTATGCGGAAATTCAGGAACGTATACTGAAAAGGGTATACTTAAAAACCAGGAGTGTTGTGCGTAGGACACGCACGCTCCAAGTGTTCCCGTAGTTCACCCACGCCGCTAGCTGGCTTCTTGGCGAATCTATCTGCAAAATCCCAACCATCACATCTCATGATGCTGTTCTTAGCTACCATGGTACATACCAAGCTTCAAAAGCAAAAACAAAGGAACATTGGAGCAAAATCCGAACAAAATTTGTTCCATTTGTCGACTGTGCATTAAAATTTACTAGGTTAACTGAGGCTAACATGATATTTAAAGTTCTGCATTCAAATTTATTAGGATAAATCTGATGGAAGGCGTTGAGTGGTCCGCGTTCAAATTTTCTAAAAAAATCCAGGTTAGAATTATCGAGCCCCTTGCCTTTAAGTTTCCTTGGATACCTTACTAAGAGTTCCGAATTTTAAGTTTGCTGAGTAATTGGATTGAATTTATCCAGCGCTTCAGATTCGACTTTATCTTCGACTATACGTATAAACTAGAACCGCGCTCTAGCGTGGAAAATTTAATTGAGTTTTTGCCACATCGCCGACCAGCAAAAGCGCTAGTTGGTTCTTGTCGGCTGTTATGTGTTTAACATAAAAATGTCATGTTTACTTTATGCTCTAGCTAACGACGGCTGATAGATCGGCAGTTGGGAATGAAAGTTCGCTTTCTCTAGGCACTGATGATACACTTACGTGTTAACTGTAGTCAAAATTTTAGCCTACGCGGTGGAGTACTTGAATTTGGAGCAAACACGTCACCTAGTGGGTGCCCTCACTATTTCAAATTAAGCCAGATCTGAGGAAAACTGGCTTCAGATCGAGCGGGAGCAAAACCCTGTTTCCTGTCATCGCGACTTTGTCGCTGACTTTTGGGCGATTTTGTTTTATTAGCGCTGCCCTTAAGGCTTTCAGATAGAATACAAAGTTTCAGCTCCGAGTTGTGGTTTGAGTTTCGTAGTTTTATTTTGCATTGCTATCTCTCTCCTTGCATATATTCAGTCATTGTCATTTTGCATTGCTATCTCTCTCCTTGCATATATTCAGTCATTGTCACAATGACTGATTTGCCCGCGCTCGCTTAGATAGCGCAAGCGCTCGTGAAATATGAAAAATACGAGCGTGGTTGCAGTGCGCATCGCAGTAAGAACGCGACGCAGTGCAGCGGAGCAACAACAATACGACAGACAACAACTGCAGAAAAAGTGAAAGGCGGCGCAAATACACAAAAAGGGAGAGAAATTTGGGTGTAGGACTAAAATAACAAGACAAACAAAGGGATGGGAGACGGTCGTGCCAGGACTTTAAGTGAGATGAAAGCCATATGTAGGACGATTCAGGGAATTAACGTTATCGGTAGAATGGTCGAAGATTTCTAATGAAATTCAAAAATTTTGTGTGAATTTGAGACGACTTTGAGCGCGTCCTGTGCCGCACAGATAAGTTCAAAATGCGTCCCAGGGCTTTATCCTTTCATGCCCACTAGGTCCAAATGGACCCAACACACATTGCGAGTCGTTGTATTTACTGAGTTTGTCGTATGTCGTGCGTTTGAGCTTGCGTTGTTATTCACTCACGTTGTGAGGTTCCTTTAAGGAACCGAGCAACAGCTCCCAGATAGCTCAGTGGTTTCGTACACAAGCTTCACCCGTACGTTCCGGGTTCGATCCCTGGCACAGGCTTGAGTTTGTCAAACATTACCGATACACAAACTAATTAGGGCATGAAAGGGTTAAATTATAACCTAGTTGGAGTACAAGAGCTCGTAAATTCGCCCCATACAAGAAAATTGGTCAGATAGGAGACTGCCGAAAATTATGCAAATCGTTTCCCAACAAAAATTGGTCTTACAACCTTTGAGTGGGGCGATCTCTAAAATTGTTCGAAATCGCGCCGCTAGCGGACATGGTATAGTTTGGCAAATGATCTTCCGCCAAAATAATTTCCATTGTCGTACAAATTCAATTCACTTGGAACCGGATCAAAGCTGCTCCCACCTTGACACAAAGTTTACTATTCGATATGGGGAGCCACCTTTGACTAACCATGGGACAGGATCTAGGGTATTGTAAGTCGTGTCTCTATTTTTTGACTTGAGCATCAACTAATTAAAGAATACAGGAGTTAGGTATCGAGGCGACGGGATCCCGGATAGGTTGCGCCCCTATGATTTGAAATAACGAGTAACGATTATCGGTTTGAAGTGAAAACAGCATAAGATCCAAAGAGCTTCGGCGGAATAATGTCAATGCAGGGCGAAATTCAAAGTAACCTATGAGACTAGATCCGATGATAGCCGCAGATTCTCACTGTTGTGGAGCAATTCACTCGATGGTATCGCCCGTGCGATAGGAAATCATGAGCGAGATCGCGACATTTCTACCGTACACCGATGAAACGGGAGTATTGGCCGTTTGCACACAAACCCCGAGTTGGGTATATATTGCGATATAGCTGCTTAAAGATACAGGAGTGTATAGGTTGGGGTCTGTGCTGATGAGGTTACCTGTGGGGGGTGTGTTTGGTCTGCTTCGGTGCGAAAGAAGATAAATTATACTGTTCTAGCTATTGGCACAGCATGGTTCCTGTCTCTATGCGGTACAAATGATTGTCCACTTACGGAATCGCGGAGACATCGGTTATAAACACTTGAGAAATGGTTGTGCTAATATATAGAGTCTATGTCGAGACGGGAGTGACTCACTTCGATCAAAGTATTATTTTATTGTCGCCCAGTGATAAAGCTTAATAGTTGCTATAGTCTACACATGATCGGTCAGTCGCCTGGATAGCTAGCAGCGAAGGCTAGCTTAGGATTCGGTCGTACGGAGGCAAAGTTTAAATTATTACCTGGTGCTAGAAAACCAAACAAGATTGTCGAGCGTAGAGGTGCGTAACCCAGATAATTTGGTCACTCGGGGGTTAGGAAAAAATGAGGTTTGGGACGGTTTTGGACCTAAAACCACCCTAAATAGCTTAGAGAACCCCAACATTAGGTTTTATGTTGTTTGTTTTTTATTCTTATCTGATTTGGATAAACTTAGAAGTTTATGCCACAAATTTCTTTCAATCCTCATTCAGGTTCGAGTTGAACTTGGGGAGACTGGTTGTGGTTCGGCTGCGTTAGTTCACGCTTTGGTTTTAGGGAATTTAAAGAACGGTCTTTGTCAAACGAATATAAATGTTAGAAGTACTCAAACATTGATCCTAATATATATATTCTAATTTATATAATATACCTGCACGATTTCAACGCGGAAGTGATAGCTTCATGTCGCATATGTTCTACCAATTGAGAGCACGGTTGCCACTACTATTATTTGATTACTTGTTACTTTATTAACAATGACTTATGTAACGTTGGCTGACACGAGAGCTATATTAATACATGTTCAGATTCCAAGCGTCTGTCTAATGCAAACGCAAGGAATTGTCCACACAAGACGGTGCCGCAGTTTACTAGCGCTCGGTCTTGTCAACTGTGTACGTCGTAAAAACCGTATGCCAACAGCCGTAGAATTAAAGCACCTGGAAAACCGCAAAATAATATAACATGAGATACAGCTATGAACAGGTTTCATGTCCTATTTACCAATCAGACTAACTTTCACGAATTACACCAGCAAACTGACACTCTATAGCAAAGAAACACAAATATTTATAAGACTTTGAAAGCTTGACATTTCATAAGTTCATAGAGAACATTGTTAATGCAGCAACTACAATTTTTTTTGAGAAAAATGCAAGAGCCGCATTAATTTTGAAGCTGCGGGTTGATTACAGTTGAATCTCACACAACAATAACAACAAGTGTAAAATTACAATAATAATAAAACGTCATCCAAAGACGGTAAAGCAAACCTGCGGAAGGAGTATTTTTTGGGTCTCCTCAACCGTAATCTCTCCCGTGCTCGACCCAAGCCTCAACATTCTCAGTGTCGCATCTGACACCATTGATGTCTCCGCGCCAACCTAGGCGGAGATAGACTTTGACTTGACTTGATTCCCATTAACGAACAAGCATTTTGGGTCTATCCATGGCCACAGACAGCCTTGATGAGACTCGCGCAGCTCAGGTGATCCTGAGCAAACTCAGCACATTAAACTTTCCAGATTTTCCATCTCTGACCCATTAAATCTGGGTGCCGGATGTGCTGTTCAACAATTTTCTAGATCGAACGCTCCCAAGTTTTAAAAACACCGCCCGCGAGGCTTTTCCATCCAGGCACTGGTTCGGATAAGAGAAATGTTTTAGGGAGCCTTTGGCCATCCATGCGAAACAGGTGACCCAACCAACGTAGCTGGTGCTCGACTATAACAGATTTAATGGGTCGTTTGTTGCCGAAACGGGTGAGCACCTCATCATTACGAACACGATGTAATAAGCTGATCTTCAAACAGGTACGTAGTAGAATATAAATGATGGTTCTGGAACAGTCTTATATGGTAATTTTAATTCAACGGTTGCCATATAAAGCTTTCCCAGAATATATATGGTGGTTCTGGAACAGCCTTATATGGCAAATGTTACACAACGTGTTCTCATTGCCATATTTGGCTCTAAAACAACCTAATATGGCAAAACAAAGAACAGCGTGCAACATTTACCATATATGGTAATGCAGGCATAGTTACGTTGCCTTATTTGGCAAACGTGTTATATTTGCCTTGCTCGGCAGTTCTGGAAGAACGTTATATGGCAAATGTTACACAACGTGTTATGTTTTCCATCGTTGGCTCTAAAACTAGCTAATGTGTCCACCGAGTCACAGCGCATAACATGTGCCATATATTGTAGTGCAGGCACAGTTACGTCACCTTATTTGGTTAACGTGGTGCTACGGAATACGGTAGTTATGGTAACTTATATAATATTTCTATGTTCCAAGGCTGTAATATAATCTTGGTGTGTTAGCTGTGTCTTTACATTGTTTTGCGTACTTCTTATCCGGTCTTTATTAAACAAGCACGAATGTTATTAAAAACAAAAAATATACAACTGTACAAAAATACATATCTAAAGTTATTGTTCCTTTGGTTCTCGCCGTCTAGAACATTTATTATATAATAGCTATCTGCAAGCAAACGTATAAAAGTAGTAAATAATTTTGTCTAATCGATCAGTCTTCATCTGTGCTCACGAAAATCAGGCAGCACGACAAGCAGTCAGGGTAGGATATTTATTTTATATAACAACAAATAATTGCAAATACACTACATTTTTAACATTAAAATTGTCACAAATTTTCTTGATTTTAAAATTACCGGATTTTTAATCGATAAAATTACAGCTATTTTATCGATTTTAAAATCGTATAATATTCTGTTGAGAAACAAATATAAATCATGCGATTACACATCAAATTGTACCGCAACCAGTTGTATTATAAGCAGAAATCTGTAATATTAATCGAAAAAATTACAGCTATTTTTTTCGATTTTAAAATCGTGTAATATTCTGTTGGGAAACAAATATAAACCATGCGATTACACATAAAATTATTCCGCAACCAGTTGTGTTGCAAGCAGAAATCTGCACATGTATCACGTTGTGTTCTGGGCGACATATCAAAGCGAATGAATTGAAAGCAGAATATTGTGCATTATATAGTGGAAGACATGCAGTTGGTTAATTTAACAGTTTAACACTGTGTTACTAAATGCAATCGTGAACGTCAAACTAATGGCTCTCATTATTAAAATAATTTTGCTTTTATACCATTCAAAAATTTATTTTATATCATGTTTCAATCACGTGGACACTCATTTTAGAATTACATATTTGCAGTCTAAGCTGCAACTACGGACATACAAGCAGTTCCCAACACGACTTAGTTCTCATGCTACGATCTAATAGGATCCCTATGTCGCGTTGCAGTTGGTATATTGACAAACCCCAATCGTTTGCGACATCTTACAATAACAACTATCATAGAATAATCAGAATGACGCTAATACAACCAGATTAAAATTAATATTACACAAAAAACAGTCAAATAAAACAAAACAGCGCCAACTAGAATTGGGCGACATTGTTCGAATTGCGCTTCGGCACGTATTCTCTATGAGCACGGAGCGTGGGTGGACTGAGGAATGCTATGAAGTAGTGCAATTCCGATCCAGTTACATACAAATTGCAAACAATGTTTTGTGAAAAGTTAAATATTACCAAGAATAGTTGCAAAAAATACAACTGCTTTTTGGCGGGGAAAAATACAAAAATTATATAAAAGAGCCCGCACAACCAACAACAGCACTAGTTGATGTATGATGGGCTACAATAACACAAAATAAATTAGATACATACACTGACATGTGGAGAAACAGAACAA
>JASANE010016500.1:0-30578 GCA_030248225.1 Trileptium ribeirensis | reverse complement strand
GACAACCGACCAAGGAAGTCGGTTAGAGAGAGTGAAAAAGAAAAAGGAAAAACGGAAAAGAAAGGGCACGGGAAGGGAGTCGGGACAGGGGTTCCCGAGGGAATTTCGAGGGGCTGGGGCGAAATTCTATCCCAGGACGAAGAACGGGGCCGAACGATACCAAACACGAGGGGGGGTAGACGCAGTGGCGGGTCGGGACCCAATTTTGGGTTCCGACATGTGTTAGCATACAGGGTTTCAGAGGGCTTTCCCGCTCTAACGGTTCGGCGGAGCGACGTCCGCCGGACATCGTTGAACTCGCCTTGGAAAGGCGATTCAAACGAAGGGTGTTTTCCCTGCCTTATCGGCAGCGGGTAGAGGGGCACTAAAATCACGACTGATAAAGAGAGTGTCGGTAATGGCGGGGGCACGTTGTCGGCCGTCCCGAGTTAACGGGGCGACTGACTTAGGCCCGCCGGGCATCGTTGAAGATGTCGCGACGTGGCGAATGCAATGAGGGGCGTTTTGCCTACTTTTGAGTTGGGTTAAATTTTCGGTTGGTTTGTACCCACTTGCAGTCGGTATGCCAAATTGGGGGCACTTTGACGGTCATAACGGGCTAACGCGAAGTCGGACGCAGACCCGCCGGACATCGTTGTACTTGCCAGGAGCAGGCGAGTAAAATGAGGGGTCGCATGAGCACATTTAGGGTCTGGGGTCAGTTGGTACAAACTGACGGAATTTTGTGTTGAATTTTCGTGGTGCGTTATAAAACAGAGAAGTAGGCTATATAGCAGCGAGATGACTAGCCAGGTTGAGACCCGCGTGGCCTCGTCAGATGTCTAGATGGGTGGACTACTTGCAAACACGCGTACTTTCAATCACTGAGCCGAGGGCTACCAGAAAAACCAGTTGTTAGTATGGTGGTCAGGCAATTGAGGGCGTCAAAGGATGCTATAAAAGAAAGGTTTTGATACGGTGGGGCGGAAAAATAGACACACCGAGTCACGAAGGTCACGCAGTACACATATATGTATAACTATATTTCCATATAAGCCTAGGTTATGTCCACTCGGAACCATGGTCTCCAGCCAAACCTAGCGTAAGTATTGGCTGTTAATTGAATGTTTGCCCGTTTGTCCCTAGAATATCTCAGGAATTCCTACAGCGATTTGCGATGTTGCGAGCTCGTTCGAGAGCCCGGAAAATTCTCTACCGAAAAGTACTCGGGGCATTTTCGGTAAACCTGAACCGTTGGACGGTTACGGGCCGATAAACAGGCCCGAGGTCCGTTATTTCCGAATAATCGGAAACTACCGTAACCCATTAGTTTTGGCTTACTTTTGCGACCATTAGGCTATAGTTTGCTCGAACCAGGTAAAACTGATAGTCTTGATCTTGGTTATTTCCCAATCCCTTAAATCGTCAGAGGCCTCCTATTCCCGGACGGTCTAAATTTTGAAGTTTTGCGTGTGTTGCTGCGGGCAGTCGAGTTCCGAAGGCATGCTCAGTCCAGGTCAAACTCCGGTCAAGTTACACTTTCACCTCATACCACGCAGTTCCGTCCATCCGGTTTCGGGAAAATCCAAGTCAAGAAATAATACATGCAATGATAAAGCATACAGAAAAACAATGGGTTATAGCAAACAAGATAGGCAATGAATGTTAATAAGCAAGGTTACCAAATAGGCAACAAACGTTAATAAGCAGGGTTAATAAGCAGAATAATATAGTTAACAAACCATGGCACCCTGCACCACATGAAAACTTGGTTCCAGTAACTGTGTCTGGTTCGATTTAAGGCGCGTTCAGGCCATTTTGACGCCGAAGTCATGTAAAATAAACGTAACGGGCCGGAACGGGCCTGTTACATCTCTTATATTTTTAAATGAAAATTTTCAGACTCAATTATTCGGGTTGGACGCAATGTTCCCTAGTTAATTTCTAATGATCAAAGTTCATGCCTACACTGGGGTCTCCAACGGCTAGGACCCCTTCAAGAGAATTGTTGTACTACCGATTGGTAGGCCATGCTCTACGATCCAAGAATTGAAGTTAGTTTAAAAATATAGTACCAGGCTCAAACTTAGCCAAATTCCGGCGAGTCCTAGGATCCTAGCGGTTTTCACATCCTGAAATAAAGTTGTAGCCATGTGGCCCCCACAGGGTTCCGACATTCCCCGGAATGTTTAATGTCGGATTACCTATGTTATAGCGTGATAAATTTGACTGTGTTAGTATAGAGGGGTAAAGTTTTCCTAATAAATTTTATCTTTCTTGTGAGTGTGACTATTAAACCAGTAAATTTGCTAAGTAGTTCGGTGGACCACTCTCGCCGCGGTACCATTACACAAACAGGTTAATATTGGCGGCGAACCGCTCGTGTCAGGGCTTGGGGTATTTTCGTCCGCAAGCCGTGGCACGAAGGGTCGGTCCGTCCACTTGGACGTCCTTATCACGCTAAGAGTTCAACAACGCTGGACACATCGGGTGATTTTCAAGATTTTACTGGAGGTACTATACAATAGCGGTTAAGTATGAGCGAACGAGGATATCAACAACACACGATAAATTAATAAGGCGACACTCTGCCAATTCGGTCATTCGTCCCTTTGTCTATGTCTCGAAACGAGGGAGGGGCGGTACGAGCGAACGTGATCCCGGAGATACCGGACCAGAATCTGTACCCGAAGCGTGCAACATCAGCGTTAGCCAATTCAGTTATCGCTCGGGTCGTGCGTTCTGGCGTGCTTCGAAGGTCGCTCTCGGTAACGCGCGGCGCTATAAATATTCAACGTAACTCACGGAGGGGGGAGGAACGGGGAAAAACAGTGGGTCGCGCTGGGCGGATGGTGTGCGAGACATGCGAGGATAAGCAAGCTGGACTTGCAAGGGAGGTACTGACGGCACGAGTTACACAAACGGCCGGACCCATGTTAGAAGATGCGGCAGAAGTCGTTCAATAGAAAAAAGGGCACAAACTATCGCACAAGGGAGAGCCTCGACTCGCGGTACAGATTAAAGCATGGTTACATTAAGCAGAACAGCTATAGTACATTTCAATACATGGTCCTGGAAGATTTATCAATAATGGTTAAAGAAAGCAACTACTAGTCAACACCATGTTATAGACGAGACACCTATATGATAATCAGCAGCATCGGGGCTCCGTCCGAGTGCAGCCCTGATCCGGCAAGTCTTGTCTAACATTCCTAACGATTCTCTCACAACGTTTCGTCCTTCAAACAAATCTCACGCTAAGTGACGATCGCCCTATATTTTCTCTCAATGTCCACTACAGCCCAAGCGGGAATTGAGGCTTTGCCCATTGTCCTAAAAATTCCGTAAACGGTAGGGCGGCGACAATGTGGTTAGTTTTGGTGGTGGGGTACCAGTTGGGCCACGGCATATTGGCAGGAACCGTGGGTATTCCGCCCACGGACGCTTCCGCGTCCCCCTTTTTGGCTGTTGTTTCTTTGGTTGGTTTTTTTTCTCTTTCTTTTCTTTTCTTGCTTTGTTTCTTTTGTTTCCTGTGTCGCCGTTGTCTTTGCCGTCCTCTCTCTATCGCTTATCCCATTGCCTTAATACACTGTACGCATCGAAATTGTACAGTGTCTCGACTGCACTATTGCAATTGTGCAGTCGAGTTATCACTAAAATTTTATCGAAATTTACCAGAACTCGATAGTCGAGTGGTCAATACCGAAAAATCTGCAGCGGGCATAAAATCCCCGTGCAGGATCAAAACTCAACAGGGGAAAATGAAAAAGGAGAGAGAGACAGAGGTGATAAAAGCAAAATCGGGCCACACATAGTACACAGCCCAACGGGCAACCAAAGACAAAACAGAAAAAATGCCTAAACTCAGCGATCAAGTCGCTCCAAAAAGAAAACGGGGTTTTGCACTTGCTCGGTTTGGGGTCAAAATGATTCGCAAGAGGTCCCGATTTTTTCTTTATTAAAATGGGAGTATTGTGATTTCATTTTGAACACTGAGCACCCTAACGTGCCCTTTGAAAGCGTTTGGTGTGGCCGATTTTGGTACCTAGCCATGCCGTCGGTTCGTTTTGTTAGCATGTGGTTTCCCACGTACTACCATTGAGCTTAACCACAAGTCTGTGTCGTAGTGAAACTTGGTAAACTTCATAACCCGATCGCAACAGTTTCGAAGTACACATTTGAAGCAGTATCTGTTACTAGAGCTTAGGCTGTGGGGTCATTGGGGCTGTCAAGGATTCGGGCGGTCGGGGCTGGACTCCGTACAAGGCACTGATGCTTCTCTTGTGATAACCAAACAAACCCTAATTGAGGTTGAAGTAATCTGACCACTTGTGTACGCGGCAATCATCGCAATCAGAAAGCAAAACACCTTATGGTCAGCTTAATGTTCTTAGAATTTCTTTAATCTTTTCTATTTCCCCAAATTTTCTTAGCTCGAATTAATAAACGAAATTTTGGGGCTTCCCAAAGCCCGACAGAGGCTAGTCCCCTGTCCCTATCTGCAAAGTCAGTCCGCACTCAAGCAGCGGCATGAGTGTCGAACAGTCCACTAAGCTGAAAATTTGTAAGCCGTAACCATAAGCAGAAACGAGGAAAAACGCAAATCCCTATGGTTTCATGGTAAAATTTTACCGTGGTTAGCTCAGGAAAATTCGACAGCCCTAACTCAAAAGTGAGAAGTCATGAAAAACATGGACGAGAGGCGTCCATCAGTGATTTGTCTTACCTATGACCACGGGGACTCAGAATGACTTCGACTTTGGTGCCTCTAGTTTAGTACCTTCTGTGCAATCGCTCGAGGTGCCCAAAACGGAACTCGACAGAGGAGGTTTGTCAAAGGCCATGTAAAAGTGTGACAGACTAACGTGGGTAAACAAGACGTCCTCCGACGGGCGTCCAGTCGAACTACCGAAACTAAAATCGTACTCCAACTAAGTAAACTTCGATGGTCTGTTACATTGTGATCTGGGGAAAATAAACCCCCATACGCCTGGTTCACTTGCTGACTTACAAGGTTCGGTCCGGGACAGCAACTGCTAGTCCCCTTCCGCGAGACAGAAGATGTCTGCGCGGGTCCTCCGGTCGCCCATTTCCATTCCAAACTCGAAGAACAAAAAGCACGAGAAAGCGAATAAACATTACGAAACTGTACTAGAAAAACTTAAGCGTCGGAGCCGGTCAGTAGAGTCGACCGAACTCCGCGCTGCCGAAGTGGAACTGATTCCCAGAGACGACGCGGTAGTCGTCGCTTCAAAATTTTCAGCTATATTGGAAGATAGCGATTTTGTCGCTATCCAATCGGAGAAGCTCTTTCAACGCCCACTTTTTCGAGTTCAAACCCAAGCGCCCAATCGCAAAATTCCCCAAATTTTATTTTTGACAGCTATCGTAAACCCTGGGTCCCCTTTAGAGAGAGTCGGCTTCAATCGAAATCCCCGACATCAAATTTGAACCCTCCGAATACTCGGAGGTCGACCATCTGTGAGTTTTGTCCCAAAATCTCAGATCTTACCCCATCTGTATTCCCAAATTCTTGTCAGAAACTTATCCAAAACCCATTACTCAGATCTTTTAAACCTCTTACCTAACTTAGATTGGTCGTTAGCCCCCAAATGTCCCACGAAAACGGTTAAATCACCCGTCAAATTTAAAATTTCAAAACCAAGTTTGGTACACAGACATGCTTGAAGTAAGCTGGAATCTATCTTTTTCGTCTTCTTGTCCTCATTCATCAAATTTCCCCCCAGCTAACTCGCCGATTTGAGGTCAAATTTCAGCTATTCAGCGAGTTAGCTGCCTCATTCATCACCTAATTTAAGCTTAATGAGAGTCCATCTGGGGCCAAATTTTCTACGAAATCCGTGGGTAAACGTGCAAACATTGCACGTTTATATGTTGGCTTAAAGATAAAGCCAAACATTCCTAGCATTTCTAGTTGAATTTTAAATATCCCGACAGGACGTCTTTAGACGTCCCGAAGGGGGGAACCGAAGGCAGGAAGGAGCTCATTCCGTGTACTGGGGCGCAGCGCATCCCTAAGTACCTCTTGATCGATCCGGGGTCCCATTCAGGAACTCCCGGAGCCCATGGGAGGGCCCTAAACCTACCCCCCATCTTTCCTAGTCTTATGCGTCCAGTCCGTCCGTAAAACTTACAAATTTAGCGTCGTTTTGTACGTCTTGTCCCTACGTGTCCTGTTTTTTGTCATATTCCTATATGCTATATATATCCATATATATCCACATACACATACATACATATACATCCATATATATACATACACATACACACACACATACAATACTCATGAGCACACACTACACATGAGACACACAGGCGACCTGAGCGACAGAAGGGTCGCTCAAGTTCACACTAGAAACACGCAGAACCACCACAACAACAGCACAAGCACCCAGCAACCACAACAACAACGACACATACACACTCACAACACTTCCACGACGACAGCGACAACCGACCAAGGAAGTCGGTTAGAGAGAGTGAAAAAGGAAAAGGAAAAACGGAAAAGAAAAGGCACGGGAAGGGAGTCGGTACAGGGGTTCCCGAGGAATTTCGAGGGGCTGGGGCGAAATTCGATCCCAGGACGAAGAACGGGGCCGAACGATACCAAACACGGCGGGTCGGGACCCAATTTTGGGTTCCGACATGTGTTAGCATACAGGGTTTCAGCGGGCTTTCCCGCTCTAACGGTTGGGCGGAGCGACGTCCGCCGGGCATCGTTGAACTCGCCTTGGAAAGGTGATTCAAACGAAGGGTGTTTTCCCTGCCTTATCGGCAGCGGGTAGAGGGGCACTAAAATCACGACTGATAAAGAGAGTGTCGGTAATGGTGCGGGCACATTGCCGGCCGTCCCGGGTTAACGGGGCGACTGACGGAGGCCCGCCGGGCATCGTTGACGATGTCTCGACGTGGCGAATGCAATGAGGGGGGTTTTACCTACTTTTGAGTTGGGGTTAAATTTTCGGTTGGTTTGTACCCACTTGCAGTCGGTATGCCAAATTGGGGGGCACTTTGACGGTCATAACGGGCTAACGCGAAGTCGGACGCAGACCCGCCGGAAATCGTTGTACTTGCCAGGAGCAGGCGAGTAAAATGAGAGCACATTTAGGGTCTGGGGTCAGTTGGTACAAACTGACGGAATTTTGTGTTGAATTTTCGTGGTGCGTTATAAAACAGAGAAGTAGGCTATATAGCAGCGAGATGACTAGCCAGGTCGAGACCCGCGTGGCCTCGTCAGATGCCTAGATGGGTGGACTACTTGCAAACACGCGTACTTTCAATCACTGAGCCGAGGGCTACCAGAAAAACCAGTTGTTAGTATGGTGGTCAGCCAATTGAGGGCGTCAAAGGATGCTATAAAAGAAAGGTTTTGATACGGTGGGGCGGAAAAATAGACACACCGAGTCACGAAGGTCACGCAGTACACATATATGTATAACTATATTTCCATATAAGCCTAGGTTATGTCCACTCGGAACCATGGTCTCCAGCTAAACCTAGCGTAAGTATTGGCTGTTAATTGAATGTTTGCCCGTTTGTCCCTAGAATATCTCAGGAATTCCTACAGCGATTTGCGATGTTGCGAGCTCGTTCGAGAGCCCGGAAAAGTCTCTACCGAAAAGTACTCGGGGCATTTTCGGTAAACCTAAACCGTTGGACGGTTACGGGCCGATAAACAGGCCCGAGGTCCGTTATTTCCGAATAATCGGAAACTACCGTAACCCATTTGCTTTAGCTTACTTTTGCGACCATTAGACTATAGTTTGCTCGAACCAGGTAAAACTGATAGTCTTGATCTTGATTACTTCCCAATCCCTTAAATCGTCAGAGGCCTCCTATTCCCGGACGGTCTAAATTTTTAAGTTTTGCGTGTGTTGCTGCGGGCAGTCGAGTTCCGAAGGCATGCTCAGTCCAGGTCAAACTCTGGTCAAGTTACACTTTCACCTTATACCACGCAGTTCCGTCCATCCGGTTTCGGGAAAATCCAAGTCAAGAAATAATACATGCAATGATAAAGCATACAGAAAAACAATGGGTTATAGCAAACAAGATAGGCAATGAATGTTAATAAGCAAGGTTACAAAATAGGCAACAAACGTTAATAAGCAGGGTTAATAAGCAGAATAATATAGTTAACAAACCATGGTACCCTGCATCACATGAAAACTTAGTTCCAGTAACTGTGTCTGGTTCGATTTAAGGCGCGTTCAGGCCATTTTGACACTGAAGCCATGTAAAACAAACGTAACGGGCCGGAACGGGCCTGTTACATATCTACCTTAGAATCAAGGTATATTTACTGTGTAATAGACACTTCCGAGCTAGATATAAACGTCTCAAAATCTACTAGAAATCATCTGGTGAATTCGCCAAAATCAAACGAGACATTTTGGTGTGACAACAAGATATCTTCTTTAGTATCAATATATATTTACTATGTAATAAAATCTTCGGAGCTCGATGTAAGCGCGCTAAAATTAGTAGAAATCTACCTTTGAATGGTTCTAAATCAAACTTGGAACTAGTCATTTAACAGTTGTATAGGAAACTTTAGAACCATTTAATTTCTACAGTATAGTTGAACTCTATGTTTACGATATAAGCGTCTCAAAATCGGCTGGAAATCAAGCACAGAATTGTGCCAAAACCAAACCGGAAATTCTTATTTGACAGCTACATATCTACCTTAGAATCAAGGTTGATTTCCTGTGTAATAGACACTTTCGAGCTAGATATAACCGTCTCAAAATCCACTAGAAATCATCAGCTGAATGAACCTAAATCGAACCGCGAATTTTGGTTTGACAACAAGATATCTGCTTTAGAATCAATGTATATTTACTATGTAATAAACTCTTCTGAGCTCGATATAAGCGTGCCAAAATTATTATAAATCTACCTTCGCATGCTGCTAAATCTAACTTGGAACTAGTCATTTAACAGTTTTATGGGAGACCTTAGAACCATTTCATTTCTACAGTATAGTTGAACTGTATGTCTACGATATAAGCGTCTCAAAATCGGCTGGAAATCAAGCACAGAATTGTGCCAAAACCAAACCGGAAATTTTTATTTGAGAGCTATATATCTACCTTAGAATCAAGGTTTATTTACTGTGTAATAGACACTTTCCAGCAAGATATAAACGTCTCAAAATCTACTAGAAATCATCTGATGAATTCGCCAAAATCAAACCAGAAATTTTGGTGTGACAAGATATCTTCTTTAGAATCAATATATATATTTACTATGTCATAAACTCTTGATATCTTAGAATCATTTCATTTCTACAGTATAGTTGAACTCTATGTTTACGATATAAGCGTCTCAAAATCGGCTGGAAATCAAGCACAGAATTGTGCCAAAACCAAACCGGAAATTTTTATTTGAGAGCTATATATCTATCTTAGAATCAAGGTTTATTTACTGTGCAATAGGCACTTTCAAGCTAGATATAACCGTCTCAAAATCGACTTGAAATTAACTGCTGAATTGACCAAAATCGAACCGCAAATTCTGGTTTGACAATAAGATATCTTCTTTAGAATCAATGTATATTTACTATATAATAAACTCTTCGGAGCTCGATATAAGCGCGCTAAAATTACTGCAAATATACCTTGGAATGGTTCTAAATCCAACTTGGAACTAGTCATTTAGCAGTTCTATAGGAGACCTTAGAACCATTTCATTTCCTACAGTATACTTGAACTCTATGTCTACGATATAAGCGTCTCAAAATCGTCTGGAAATCAAGCACAGAATTGTTCCAAAATCAAACCGGAAATTTTAATTTGACAGCTATATATCTACCTTAGAATCAAGGTTTATTTACTGTGTAATAGACACTTTCGAGCTAGATATAACCGTCTCAAAATCTACTAGAATTAGCCAAAATCAAACCAGAAATTTTGGTGTGACAACAAGATATCTTCTTTAGAATCAATATATATATTTACTATGTCATAAACTCTTGATATCTTAGAATCATTTCATTTCTACAGTATAGTTGAAGTCTATATCTACGATATAAGCGTCTCAAAATCGGCTGGAAATCAAGCACAGAATTGTGCCAAAATCAAACCGGAAATTTTTATTTGAGAGCTATAGGTCTACCTTAGAATCAAGGTATATTTACTGTGTAATAGACACTTTCAAGCTAGATATAACCGTCTCAAAATCCACTAGAAATCATCAACTGAGTTGACCAAAATCGAACAGCAAATTCTGGTTTGACAACAAGATATCTTCTTTAGAATCAATGTATATTTACTATGTAATAAACTCTTCTGAGCTCGATATAAGCGTGCCAAAATTATTACAAATCTACCTTCGAATGGTGCTAAATCTAACTTGGAACTATTCATTTAACAGTTCTATGGGAGACCTTAGAACCATTTCATTTCTACAGTATAGTTGAACTGTATGTCTACGATATAAGCGTCTCAAAATCAGCTGGAAATCAAGCATAGAATTGTGCCAAAACCAAACCGAAATTTTTTTATTTGACAGCTATATATCTACCTTAGAATTAAGATTTATTTACTGTGTAATAGATACTTTCAAGCTAGATATAACCGTCTCAAAATCCACTAGAAATCATCAGCTGAATTTGCCAAAATCTAACAGCAAATTCTGGTTTGACAACAAGATATCTTCTTTAGAATCAATATATATTTACTATGTCATAAACTCTTCTGAGCTCGATATAAGCGTGCCAAAATTATTAGAAATCTACCTTTGAATGGTTCTAAATCCAACTTGGAACTAGTCATTTAACAGTTCTATAGGAGACCTTAGAACCATTTAATTTCTACAGTATAGTTGAACTCTATGTCTACGATATAAGCGTCTCAAAATCGGCTGGAAATCAAGCACAGAATTGTGCCAAAACCAAACCGGAAATTTTAATTTGACAGCTATATATCTACCTTAGAATCAAGGTTTATTTACTGTGTAATAGACACTTTCAAGCTAGATATAACCGTCTCAAAATCCACTAGAAATCATCAGCTGAATTAACCAAAATCGAACCGCAAATTTTGGTTTGACAACAAGATATCTTCTTTAGAATCAATTTATATTTACTATGTCATAAACTCTTCTTAGCTCGATATAAGTTTGCCAATATTACTAGAAATCTACCTTTGAATGGTTCTAAATCCAACTTGGAACCAGTCATTTAACAGTTCTATAGGAGAACTTAGAATCATTTCATTTCTACAGTATAGTTGAACTCTATGCCCACGATATAAGCGTCTCAAAATCGGCTGGAAATCAAGCACAGACTTGTGTCAAAACCAAACCTAAATTTTTCGTTTGGCAGCTATATATCTACCTTAGAATCAAGGTATATTTACTGTGTAATAGGCGCTTCCGAGCTAGATATAAACGTCTCAAAATCTACTAGAAATCATCTCGTGAATTCGCCAAAATCAAACCAGAAATTTTGGTTTGACAACAATATATCTTCTTTAGAATCAATATATATTTACTATGCCATAAACTCTTCTGAGCTCGATAAAACTTGCCAATATTACTAGAAATCTACCTTTGAATGGTTCTAAATCCAACTTGGAACCAGTCATTTGACAGTTCTATAGGAGACCTTAGAATCATTTCATTTCTACAGTATAGTTGAACTCTATATCTACGATATAAGCGTCTCAAAATCGGCTGGAAATCAAGCACAGAATTGTGCCAAAACCAAACCGGAAATTTTTATTTGAGAGCTATATGTCTACCTTAGAATCAAGGTTTATTTACTGTGTAATAGACACTTTCAAGTTAGATATAACCGTCTCAAAATCCACTAGAAATCATCAGCTGAATTTGCCAAAAGCAAACCAGAAATTTTGGTGTGACAACAAGATATCTTCTTTAGAATCAATGTATATTTACTATGTAATAAACTCTTCTGAGCTCGATATAAGCGTGCCAAAATTATTAGAAATCTACCTTCGCATGCTGCTAAATCTAACTTGGAACTAGTCATTTAACAGTTCTATAGGAGAACTTAGAATCATTTCATTTCTACAGTATAGTTGAACTCTATGCCCACGATATAAGCGTCTCAAAATCGGCTGGAAATCAAGCACAGAATTGTGCCAAAACCAAACCGGAAATTTTTATTTGAGAGCTATTTGTCTACCTTAGAATCAAGGTTTATTTACTGTGTAATAGACACTTTCGAGCTAGATATAACCGTCTCAAAATCTACTAGAATTAGCCAAAATCAAACCAGAAATTTTGGTGTGACAACAAGATATCTTCTTTAGAATCAATATATATATTTACTATGTCATAAACTCTTGACATCTTAGAATCATTTCATTTCTACAGTATAGTTGAAATCTATATCTACGATATAAGCGTCTCAAAATCGGCTGGAAATCAAGCACAGAATTGTGCCAAAATCAAACCGGAAATTTTTATTTGAGAGCTATAGGTCTACCTTAGAATCAACGTATATTTACTGTGTAATAGACACTTTCAAGCTAGATATAACCGTCTCAAAATGCACTAGAAATCATCAGCTGAGTTGGCCAAAATCGAACAGCAAATTCTGGTTTGACAACAAGATATCTTCTTTAGAATCAATATATATTTACTATGTAATAAACTCTTCTGAGCTCGATATAAGCGTGCCAAAATTATTAGAAATCTACCTTCGAATGGTGCTAAATCCAACTTGGAACCAGTCATTTGACAGCTCTATAGGAGACCTTAGAATCATTGCATTTCTACAGTATAGTTGAACTCTATATCTACGATATAAGCGTCTCAAAATCGGCTGGAAATCAAGCACAGAATTGTGCCAAAACCAAACCGGAAATTTTTATTTGAGAGCTATATGTCTACCTTAGAATCAAGGTTTATTTACTGTGTAATAGACACTTTCAAGTTAGATATAACCGTCTCAAAATCCACTAGAAATCATTAGCTGAATTGACCAAAATCGAACCGCAAATTCTGGTTTGACAACAAGATATCTTCTTTAGAATCAATATATATTTACTATGTAATAAACTCTTCTGAGCTCGATATAAGCGTGCCAAAATTATTAGAAATCTACCTTCGCATGGTGCTAAATCTAACTTGGAACTACTCATTTAACAGTTCTATGGGAGACCTTAGAACCATTTCATTTCCTACAGTATAGTTGAACTGTATGTCTACAATATAAGCGTCTCAAAATCGGCTGGAAATCAAGCACAGAATTGTTCCAAAACCAAACCGGAAATTTTTATTTGACAGCTATATATCTACCTTAGAATCAAGGTTTATTTACTGTGTAATAGACACTTTCGAGCTAGATATAACCGTCTCAAAATCTACTAGAATTAGCCAAAATCAAACCAGAAATTTTGGTGTGACAACAAGATATCTTCTTTAGAATCAATATATATATTTACTATGTCATAAACTCTTGATATCTTAGAATCATTTCATTTCTACAGTATAGTTGAACTCTATATCTACGATAGAAGCGTCTCAAAATCGGCTGGAAATCAAGCACAGAATTGTGCCAAAATCAAACCGGAAATTTTTATTTGAGAGCTATATGTCTACCTTAGAATCAAGGTTTGTTTACTGTGTAATAGACACTTTCAAGCTAGATATAACCGTCTCAAAATCCACTAGAAATCATCAGCTGAATTGACCAAAATCGAACAGCAAATTCTGGTTTGACAACAAGATATCTTCTTTAGAATCAATGTATATTTACTATGTAATAAACTCTTCTGAGCTCGATATAAGTTTGCCAATATTACTAGAAATCTACCTTTGAATGGTTCTAAATCCAACTTGGAACCAGTCATTTAACAGTTCTATAGGAGAACTTAGAATCATTTCATTTCTACAGTATAGTTGAACGCTATGCCCACGACATAAGCGTCTCAAAATCGGCTGGAAATCAAGCACAGACTTGTGTCAAAACCGAACCTAAATTTTTCGTTTGGCAGCTATATATCTACCTTAGAATCAAGGTTTATTTACTGTGTAATAGACACTTTCGAGCTAGATATAACCGTCTCAAAATCCACCAGAAATCATCAGCTGAATTAACCAAAATCGAACCGCAAATTTTGGTTTGATAACAAGATATCTTCTTTAGAATCAATGTATATTTACTATGTAATAAACTCTTCTGAGCTCGATATAAGCGTGCCAAAATTATTACAAATCTACCTTCGAATGGTGCTAAATCTAACTTGGAACTACTCATTTAACAGTTCTATGGGAGATCTTAGAACCATTTCATTTCTACAGTTTAGTTGAACTCTATGTCTACGATATAAGCGTCTCAAAATCGGCTGGAAATCAAGCACAGAAATGTTCCAAAACCAAACCGGAAATTTTAATTTGACAGCTATATATCTACCTTAGAATCAAGGTTTATTTACTGTGTAATATACACTTTCGAGCTAGATATAACCGTCTCAAAATCCACCAGAAATCATCAGCTGAATTAACCAAAATCGAACCGCAAATTTTGGTTTGATAACAAGATATCTTCTTTAGAATCAATATATATTTACTATGTCATAAACTCTTCTGAGCTCGATATAAGCTTGCCAAAATTACTAGAAATCTACCTTTGAATGGTTCTAAATCCAACCTGGAATTAGTCATTTAACAGTTCTATAGGAGAACTTAGAATCATTTCATTTCTACCGTATAGTTGAACTCTATGCCCACGATATAAGCGTCTCAAAATCGGCTGAAGATCAAGCACAGAATTGTGTCAAAACCAAACCGAAATTTTTCCTTTGGCAGCTATAAATCTACCTTAGAATCAAGGTATATTTACTGTGCAATAGGCGCTTCCGAGCTAGATATAAACGTCTCAAAATCTACTAGAAATCATCTCGTGAATTCGCCAAAATCAAACCAGAAATTTTGGTTTGACAACAATACATCTTCTTTAGAATCAATATATATTTACTATGTAATAAACTCTTGTTAGCTCGATATAAGCGTGCCAAAATTACTAGAAATCTACCTTTGAATGATGTTAAATCCAACTTGGAATTAGTCATTTGACAGTTCTATAGGAGACCTTAGAATCATTTCATTTCTACAGTATAGTTGAACTCTATATCTACGATATAAGCGTCTCAAAATCGGCTGGAAATCAAGCATAGAATTGTGCCAAAACCAAACCGAAAATTTTTATTTGAGAGCTATATGTCTACCTTAGAATCAAGGTTTATTTACTGTGTAATAGACACTTTCGAGCTAGATATAACCGTCTCAAAATCCACTAGAAATCATCAGCTGAATTGACCAAAATCGAACCGCAAATTCTGGTTTGACAACAAGATATCTTCTTTAGAATCAATGTATATTTACTATGTAATAAACTCTTCTGAGCTCGATATAAGCGTGCCAAAATTATTAGAAATCTACCATCGCATGGTGCTAAATCTAACTTGGAACTACTCATTTAACAGTTCTATGGGAGACCTTAGAACCATTTCATTTCCTACAGTATAGTTGAACTGTATGTCTACGATATAAGCGTCTCAAAATCGGCTGGAAATCAAGCACAGAATTGTTCCAAAACCAAACCGGAAATTTTAATTTGACAGCTATATATCTACCTTAGAATCAAGGTTTATTTACTGTGTAATAGACACTTTCGAGCTAGATATAACCGTCTCAAAATCTACTAGAATTAGCCAAAATCAAACCAGAAATTTTGGTGTGACAACAAGATATCTTCTTTAGAATCAATATATATATTTACTATGTCATAAACTCTTGATATCTTAGAATCATTTCATTTCTACAGTATAGTTGAACTCTATATCTACGATAGAAGCGTCTCAAAATCGGCTGGAAATCAAGCACAGAATTGTGCCAAAATCAAACCGGAAATTTTTATTTGAGAGCTATATGTCTACCTTAGAATCAAGGTTTATTTACTGTGTAATAGACACTTTCAAGCTAGATATAACCGTCTCAAAATCCACTAGAAATCATCAGCTGAACTGACCAAAATCGAACCGCAAATTCTGGTTTGACAACAAGATATCTTCTTTAGAATCAATGTATATTTACTATGTAATAAACTCTTCTGAGCTCGATATAAGCGTGCCAAAATTATTAGAAATCTACCATCGCATGGTGCTAAATCTAACTTGGAACTACTCATTTAACAGTTCTATGGGAGACCTTAGAACCATTTCATTTCCTACAGTATAGTTGAACTGTATGTCTACGATATAAGCGTCTCAAAATCGGCTGGAAATCAAGCATGGAATTGTGCCAAACCAAACCGAAATTTTTCGTTTGACAGCTATATATCTACCTTAGAATCAAGGTATATTTACTGTGTAATAGACACTTCTAAGCTAGATATAAACGTCTCAAAATCTACTAGAAATCATCTGCTGAACTCCCCAAAATCAAACCAGAAATTTTGGTTTTTCAACAAGATATCTTCTTTAGAATCAATATATATTTACTATGTAATAAACTCTTGTTAGCTCGATATAATGCGGGATTCACGTTATAATGTCCCCAACAGTTGGAACATTTGTCCCCCTGTAGTGTAGACTATACCGTAAAGACGGTGACAGTGACACCCACACCATATAACAAAATATGAGGGTGTCGAGCACACCCCTAGATACCTCATTTTGACAATGTAGTATTGCGGTGTTTTATGCTTGCCAATGCGGTGTTTCTACGGTATCCTGTAGGCCCTATGTAAAATGACCCCACGGGGTGGCGGAAACCCTCGGCAAAACGAAAAAGCAACGACGATACATTGACACCGTCTGAAATAAGCTAAACTATTAGCCAGCTTTGTTTGAAATTTATTTGATACTTTATTTAAAAACACAGGGGTGTCTAAGACACCCTATAGTCTAGGGTGTGCCTGCCACTGTGTGGGGTATATAAGTTCCAAGTGTTGGGGACATTATAACGTGAATCCCGCATAAGCGTGCCAAAATTACTACAAATCTACCTTTGAATGATGCTAAATCCAACTTGGAACTAGTCATTTAACACTTCTGTAGGGGACCTTAGAATTATTTCATTTCTGCAGTATAGTTGAACTCTATATCTACGATATAAGCGTCTCAAAATCGGCTGGAAATCAAGCACAGGATTGTGTCAAAACCAAACCGAAATTTTTTCTTTGGCAGCTATATATCTACCTTAGAATCAAGGTATATTTACTGTGTAATAGACACTTCCGAGCTAGATATAAACGTCTCAAAATCTAGTAGAAATCATCTGCTGAACTCGCCAAAATCAAACCGGAAATTTTGGTTTGACAACAATATATCTTCTTCAGAATCAATATATATTTACTATGTAATAAACTCTTCGGAGCTCGATATAAGCGTGCCAAAATTAATAGAAATCTACCTTCGCATGGTGCTAAATCCAACATCGAACTAGTCATTTAACGGTTCTATAGGAGACCTTAGAACTATTTCATTTCTACAGTATAGTTGAACTGTATGTCTACGATATAAGCGTCTCAAAATCGGCTGGAAATCAAGCATAGAATTGTGCCAAAACCAAACCGAAATTTTTCGTTTGACAGCTATATATCTACCTTAGAATCAAGGTATATTTACTGTGTAATAGACACTTCCGAGCTAGATATAAATGTCTCAAAATCTACTAGAAATCATCTGCTGAACTCCCCAAAATCAAACCAGAAATTTTGGTTTAACAACAAGATATCTTCTTTAGAATCAATGTATATTTACTATGTAATAAACTCTTCTGAGCTCAATATAAGCGTGCCAAAATTACTAGAACTCTACCTTTGAATTTTTCTAAATCCAACTTGGAACTAGTCATTAAACAATTCTATAGGAGACCTTAGAACCATTTCATTTCTACAGTATAGTTGAACTCTATGTCTACGATATAAGCGTCTCAAAATCGGCTGGAAATCAAGCACAGAATTGTCCCAAAACCAAACCGGAAATTTTCGTTTGACAGCTATATATCTACCTTAGAATCAAGGTATATTTACTGTGTAATAGACACTTCCGAGCAAGATATAAACGTCTCAAGATCGACTAAAAATCATCTGCTGAATTCGCCAAAATCAAACCGGAAATTTTGGTTTGACAACAATATATCTTCTTCAGAATCAATATATATTTACTATGTAATAAACTCTTCGGAGCTCGATATAAGCGTGCCAAAATTACTAGAAATCTACCTTCGCATGGTGCTAAATCTAACTTGGAACTAGTCATTTAACAGTTCTATAGGAGACCTTAGAACCATTTCATTTCTACAGTATAGTTGAACTCTATGTCTACGATATAAGCGTCTCAAAATCGGCTGGAAATCAAGCACAGAATTGTGCCAAAACCAAACCGAAATTTTTCGTTTGACAGCTATATATCTACCTTAGAATCAAGGTATATTTACTGTGTAATAGACACTTCCGAGCAAGATATAAACGTCTCAAGATCGACTAAAAATCATCTGCTGAATTCGCCAAAATCAAACCGGAAATTTTGGTTTGACAACAATATATCTTCTTCAGAATCAATATATATTTACTATGTAATAAACTCTTCGGAGCTCGATATAAGCGTGCCAAAATTACTAGAAATCTACCTTTGAATGGTTCTAAATTCAACTTGGAACTAGTCATTTAACAGTTCTATAGGAGACCTTAGAATCATTTCATTTCTACAGTATAGTTGAACTCTATGTCTACGATATAAGCGTCTCAAAATCGGCTGGAAATCAAGCACAGAATTGTGCCAAAACCAAACCGGAAATTTTCATTTGACAGCTATATATCTACCTTAGAATCAAGGTATATTTACTGTGTAATAGACACTTCCGAGCTAGATATAAACGTCTCAAAATCTACTAGAAATCATCTGCTGAACTCGCCAAAATCAAACCGGAAATTTTGGTTTGACAACAAGATATCTTCTTTAGAATCAATATATATATTTACTATCTAATAAACTCTTGTTAGCTCGATATAAGCGCGCCGAAATTACTAGGAATCTACCCTTGAATGCTGCTAAATCCAACTTGGAACAAGTCATTTAACAGTACTATAGATAGAATCATTTAATTTCTACAGTATAGTTGAACTCTATGTCTACGATATAAGCGGCTCAAAATCGGCTGGAAATCAAGCACAGAATTGTGCCAAAACCAAACCGCACATTTTCGTTTGACAGCCATATATCTACTTTGGAATCAATGCATGTTACTGTGCAAAAGACACTTCCGAGCTAGATATAATCGTTTCAAAATTGACTAGAAATCATCAACTGAATTGGCCAAAATCGAACCGGAAATTTTCGTTTGAAAACAACATATCTTCTCTAGAATCAATATATATTTACTATGTAATAAACTCTTCTGAGCTCGATATAAGCGTGCCAAAATTACTAGAAATCTACCTTCGCATGGTGCTAAATCTAACTTGGAACTAGTCATTTAACAGTTCTATAGGAGACCTTAGAATCATTTCATTTCTACAGTATAGTTGAACTCTATGTCTACGATATAAGCGTCTCAAAATCGGCTGGAAATCAAGCACAGAATTGTGCCAAAACCAAACCGAAATTTTTCGTTTGGCAGCTATATATCTATCTTAGAATCAAGGTATATTTACTGTGTAATAGACACTTCCGAGCTAGATATAAACGTCTCAAAATCTACTAGAAATCATCTGCTGAATTCGCCAAAATCAAACCGGAAATTTTGGTTTGACAACAAGATATCTTCTTTAGAATCAATATATATTTACTATGTAATAAACTCTTCGGAGCTCGATATAAGCGCGCCAAAATTACTAGAAATCTACCTTTGAATGGTGCTAAATCTAACTTGGAACTAGTTTTTTGACAGTTCTATAGGAGACCTTAGAACCATATCATTTCTACAGTATAGTTGAATTCTATGTCTACGATATAAGCGTCACGAAATCGGCTGGAAATCAAGCACAGGATTGTCCCAAAACCAAACCGGAAATTTTCGTTTGACAGCTATATATCTACCTTAGAATCAAGGTATGTTAACTGTGTAATAGACACTTCCGAGCAAGATATAAACGTCTCAAAATCGACTAGAAATCGTCTGCTGAATTCGCCAAAATCAAACCGGAAATTTTGGTTTGACAACAACATATCTTCCTTAGAATTAATACATATTTACTATGTAGTAAACTTTTCGGAGCTCGATATAAGCGTGCCAAAATTACTAGAAATCTACCTTAGAATGATGCTAAATCCAAATTGGAATTAGTCATTTGACAGTTCTATAGGAGACCTTAGAATCATTTCATTTCTACAGTATAGTTGAACTCTATGTCTACGATATAAGCGTCTCAAAATCGGCTGGAAATCAAGCACAGAATTGTGCCAAAACCAAACCGGAAATTTTCATTTGACAGCTATATATCTACCTTAGAATCAAGGTATATTTACTGTGTAATAGACACTTCCGAGCTAGATATAAACGTCTCAAAATCTACTAGAAATCATCTGCTGAATTCGCCAAAATCAAACCGGAAATTTTGGTTTGACAACAATATATCTTCTTTAGAATCAATATATATTTACTATGTAATAAACTCTTCTGAGCTCGATATAAGCGTGCCAAAATTACTAGAAATCTACCTTCGCATGGTGCTAAATCTAACTTGGAACTAGTCATTTAACAGTTCTATAGGATACCTTAGAATCATTTCATTTCTACAGTATAGTTGAACTCTATGTCTACGATATAAGCGTGTCAAATGGGCTGGAAATTAAGCACAGAATTGTGCCAAAACCAAATCGAAAATTCTCATTTGACAGCTATATATCTATCTTAGAATCAAGGTATATTTACTGTGTAATAGACACTTCCGAGCTAGATATAAACGTCTCAAAATCGATTAGAAATCTTCTGCTTAAATCGCCAAAATCAAACCGGAAATTTTGGTGTGACAACAGGGTATCTTCTTTAGAATCAATATGTATTTACTATGTAATAAAGTCTTCGGAGCTCGATATAAAATTACTAGAAATCTAACTTCGCATGATGCTAAATCTAACTTGGAACTAGTCATTTAACAGTTCTGTAGTAGACCTTAGAATCATTTCAGTTCTACAGTATAGTTGAACTCTATGTCTACGATATAAGCGTCTCAAAATCGGCTGGAAATCAAGCACAGAATTGTGCCAAAACCAAACCGAAATTTTTCGTTTGGCAGCTATATATCCAGCTTAGAATCAAGGTTTATTTACTGTGTAATATACATACAGTTCTGAGCTTGATATAAGCGTCTCAAAATCGACTAGAAATCTTCTGCTGAAATCGCCAAAATCAAACCGGAATTTTTGGTGTGACAACAAGATATCTTCTTTAGAATCAATATATATTTACTACGTAATAAACTCTTCGGAGCTCGATATAAGCGTGCCAAAATTATTAAAAATCTAGCTTCGCATGGTGCTAAATCCAACTTGGAACTAGTCATTTAACAGTTCTATAGCATACCTTAGAATCATTTCATTTCTACAGTATAGTTGAACTCTATGTCTACGATATAAGCGTCTCAAAATCGGCTGGAAATCAAGCACAGAATTGTGCCAAAACCAAACCGGAAATTTTCATTTGACAGCTATATATCTACCTTAGAATCAAGGTATATTTACTGTGTAATAGACACTTCCGAGGTAGATATAAACGTCTCAAAATCTACTAGAAATCATCTGCTGAATTCGCCAAAATCAAACCGGAAATTTTGGTTTTACAACAACATATCTTCTCTAGAATCAATATATATTTACTATGTAATAAGCTCTTATTAGCGCGATATAAGCGTGCCAAAATTACTAGAAATCTATCTTTGAATTTTTCTAAATCCAACTTGGAATTAGTCATTTGACAGTTATATAGCAGACCTTAGAATCATTTCATTTCTACAGTATAGTTGAATTCTATGTCTACGATATAAGCGTCTCAAAATCGGCTGGAAATCAAGCACAGAATTGTGCCAAAACCAAACCGGAAATTTTCATTTGACAGCTATATATCTACCTTAGAATCAATTATATTTACTGTGTAACAGACACTTCCGAGCTAGATATAAACGTCTCAAAATCTACTAGAAATCATCTGCTGAATTCGCCAAAATCAAACCGGAAATTTTGGTTTGACAAGATATCTTCTTTAGAATCAATATATATTTACTATGTAATAAACTCTTGTTAGCTCGATATAAGCGTGCCAAAATTACTAAGAATCTACCTTTGAATGGTGCTTAATCCAAATAGGAATTAGTCGTTTGACAGTTCTATAGGAGAGCTTAGAATCATTTCATTTCTACAGTATAGTTGAACTCTATGTCTACCATATAAGCGTCTCAAAATCGGCTAGAAATCAAGCAGAGAATTGTGCCAAAACCAAACCGGAAATTTTCATTTGACAGCTATATATCTACCTTAGAATCAAGGTATATTTACTGCGTAATAGACACTTCCGAGCTAGATATAAACGTCTCAAAATCTACTAGAAATCATCTGCTGAATTGGCCAAAATCAAACCGGAAATTTTGGTTTGACAACAAGATATCTTCTTTAGAATCAATATATATTTACTATGTAATAAACTCTTCTGAGCTCGATATAAGCGTGCCAAAATTACTAGAAATCTACCTTTGAATGGTTCTAAATCCAACTTGGAACTAGTCATTTAACAGTTCTATAGGAGACCTTAGAATCATTTCATTTCTACAGTATAGTTGAACTCTATGTCTACGATATAAGCGTCTCAAAATCGGCTGGAAATCAAGCACAGAATTGTGCCAAAACCAAACCGGAAATTTTCATTTGACAGCTATATATCTACCTTAGAATCAAGGTATATTTACTGTGTAATAGACACTTCCGAGCTAGATATAAACGTCTCAAAATCGACTAGAAATCACCTGCTGAATTGGCCAAAATCGAACCGGAAATTTTGGTTTTACAACAAGATATCTTCTTTAGAACCAATATACATTTACTATGTAATAATCTCTTCTGAGTTCGATATAAGCGTGCCAAAATTACTAGAAATCTACCTTTGAATGGTGCTAAATCCAGCTTGGAATTAGTCATTTGACAGTTCTATAAGAGACCTTAGAATCATTTCATTTCTACAGTACACTTGAACTCTATGTCTACGATATAAGTGGCTCAAAATCGGCTGGAAATGAAGCACAGAATTGTGGCAAAACCAAACCGGAAATTTTCATTTGACAGCTATATATCTACCTTGAAATAAATATATATTTACTGTGTAATAGACACTTCCGAGCTAGATATAAACGTCTCAAAATCTACTAGAAATCATCTGCTGAATTCGCCAAAATCAAACCGGAAATTTTGGTTTGACAACAAGATATCTTCTTTAGAATCAATATATATTTACTATGTAATAAACTCTTCGGAGCTCGATATAAGCGTGCCAAAATTACTAGAAATCTAACTTCGCATGATGCTAAATCTAACTTGGAACTAGTCATTTAACAGTTCTGTAGTAGACCTAAGAATCATTTCAGTTCTGCAGTACAGTTGAACTCTATGTCTACGATATAAGCGTCTCAAATGGGCTGAAAATCAAGCACAGAATTGTGCCAAAACCAAATCGAAAATTTTTTCGTTTGACAGCTATATATCTATCTTATAATCAAGATATATTTACTGTGTAATAGACACTTCCGAGCTAGATATAAACGTCTCAAAATCTACTAGAAATCATCTGCTGAATTTGCCAAAATCGAACCGCAAATTTTGGTTTGACAAGATATCTTCTTTAGAATCAATGTATATTTACTATGTAATAAACTCTTGTTAGCTCGATATAACCGTGCCAAAATTGCTAGAAATCTACCTTTGAATGATGCTAAATCCAAATTGGAATTAGTCATTTGACAGTTCTATAGGAGACTTTAGAATCATTTCATTTCTACAGTTTAGTTGAACTCTATGTCTACGATATAAGCGTCTCAAAATCGGCTGGAAATCAAGCACAGAATTGTGCCAAAACCAAACCGGAAATTTTCATTTGACAGCTATATATCTACCTTAGAATCAAGGTATATTTACTGTGTAATAGACACTTCCGAGCTAGATATAAACGTCTCAAAATCTACTAGAAATCATCTGCTGAATTCGCCAAAATCAAACCGGAAATTTTGGTTTGACAACAAGATATCTTCTTTAGAATCAATATATATTTACTATGTAATAAACTCTTCGGAGCTCGATATAAGCGTGCCAAAATTACTAGAAATCTACCTTTGAATGGTGCTAAATCCAACTTGGAATTAGTCATTTGACAGTTCTATAGGAGACCTTAGAATCATTTCATTTCTACAGTATAGTTGAACTCTATGTCTACGATATAAGCGTCTCAAAATCGGCTGGAAATCAAGCATAGAATTGTGCCTAAACCAAACCGGAAATTTTCATTTGACAGCTATATATCTACCTTAGAATCAAGGTATATTTACTGTGTAATAGACACTTCCGAGCTAGATATAAACGTCTCAAAATCTACTAGAAATCATCTGCTGAATTCGCCAAAATCAAACCGGAAATTTTGGTTTGACAACAAGATATCTTCTTTAGAATCAATATATATTTACTATGTAATAAACTCTTCGGAGCTCGATATAAGCGTGCCAAAATTACTAGAAATCTACCTTTGAATGGTGCTAAATCCAACTGGGAATTAGTCATTTAACAGTTCTATAGGAGACCTTAGAATCATTTCATTTCTACAGTATAGTTGAACTCTATGTCTACGATATAAGCGTCTCAAAATCGGCTGGAAATCAAGCACAGAATTGTGCCAAAACCAAACCGGAAATTTTCATTTGACAGCTATATATCTACCTTAGAATCAAGGTATATTTACTGTGTAATAGACACTTCCGAGCTAGATATAAACGTCTCAAAATCTACTAGAAATCATCTGCTGAATTCGCCAAAATCAAACCGGAAATTTCGGTTTGACAAGATATCTTCTTTAGAATCAATATATATTTACTATGTAATAAACTATTGTTAGCTCGATATAAGTGTGCCAAAATTACTAGAAATCTACCTTTGAATGGTGCTAAATCCAACTTGGAATTAGTCATTTGACAGTTCTATAGGAGACCTTAGAATCATTTCATTTCTACAGTTTAGTTGAACTCTATGTCTACGATATAAGCGTCTCAAAATCGGCTGGAAATCAAGCACAGAATTGTGCCAAAACCAAACCGGAAATTTTCATTTGACAGCTATATATCTACCTTAGAATCAAGGTTTATTTACTGTGTAATAGACACACTTCCGAGCTAGATATAAGCGTCTCAAAATCGACTAGAAATCATCCGCTGAATTGACTAAAATCGAATCGGAAATTTTGGTTTGACAACAATATATCTTCTTTAGAATCAATATATATTAACTATGTAATAAACTCTTCGGAGCTCGATATAAGCGTGCCAAAATTACTAGAAATTTTCCTTTGAATGGTGTTAAATCCAACTTGGAATTAGCCATTTGACAGTTATATAGGAGACCTTAGAATCATTTCATTTCTACAGTTTAGTTGAACTCTATGTCTACGATATAAGCGTCTCAAAATCGGCTGGAAATCAAGCACAGAATTGTGCCAAAACCAAACCGGAAATTTTCATTTGACAGCTATATATCTACCTTAGAATCAAGGTATATTTACTGTGTAATAGACACTTCCGAGCTAGATATAAGCGTCTCAAAATCTACTAGAAATCATATGCTGAATTGGCCAAAATCGAAAAGGAAATTTTGGTTTGACAACAAGATATCTTCTTTAGAATCAATATATATTTACTATGTAATAAACTCTTCTGAGCTCGATATAAGCGTGCCAAAATTACTAGAAATCTATCTTTGAATGGTGCTAAATCCAACTTGGAATTAGTCATTTGACAGTTCTATAGGAGACCTTAGAATCATTTCATTTCTACAGTATAGTTGAACTCTATGTCTACGATATAAGCGTCTCAAAATCGGCTGGAAATCAAGCACAGAATTGTGCCAAAACCAAACCGGAAATTTTCATTTGACAGCTATATATCTACCTTAGAATCAAGGTATATTTACTGTGTAATAGACACTTCCGAGCTAGATATAAACGTCTCAAAATCTACTAGAAATCATCTGCTGAAATCGCCAAAATCAAACCGGAAATTTCGGTTTGACAAGATATCTTCTTTAGAATCAATATATATTTACTATGTAATAAACTATTGTTAGCTCGATATAAGCGTGCCAAAATTACTAGGAATCTACCTATGAATAGTGCTAAATCCAAATTGGAATTGGTCATTTAACAGTTCTATAGGAGACCTTATAATCATTTCATTTCTACAGTTTAGTTGAACTCTATGTCTACAATATAAGCGTCTCAACATCGGCTAGAAATCAAGCACAGAATTGTACCAAAAGCAACCCGGAAAATTTCATATGACAGCTATATATCTACCTTAGAATCAAGGTTTATTTGCTGTGTAATAGATTCTTCCGAGCTAGATATAAACGTCTCAAAATCTACTAGAACTCATCCGCTGAATTGACCAAAATCGAACTGCAAATTTTGATTTGACAACAAGATATCTTCTTTAAAATCAGTATATATCTACTATGTCATAAATTCTTCTGAGCTCGATATAAGCGTGCCAAAATTACTAGAAATCTACCTTTGAATGGTGCTAAATCCAACTTGGAATTAGTCATTTGACAGTTCTATAGGAGACCTTAGAATCATTTCATTTCTACAGTTTAGTTGAACTCTATGTCTACGATATAAGCGTCTCAAAATCGGCTGGAAATCAAGCACAGAATTGTGCCAAAACCAAACCGGAAATTTTCATTTGACAGCTATATATCTACCTTAGAATCAAGGTATATTTACTGTGTAATAGACACTTCCGAGCTAGATATAAACGTCTCAAAATCTACTAGAAATCATCTGCTGAATTCGCCAAAATCAAACCGGAAATTTTGGTTTGACAACAAGATATCTTCTTTAGAATCAATATATATTTACTATGTAATAAACTCTTGTTAGCTCGATATAAGCGTGCCAAAATTACTAGGAATCTACCTTTGAATGCTGCTAAATCCAAATTGGAATTAGTCATTTGACAGTTCTATAGGAGACCTTAGAATCATTTCATTTCTACAGTTTAGTTGAACTCTATGTCTACGATATAAGCGTCTCAAAATCGGCTGGAAATCAAGCACAGAATTGTGCCAAAACCAAACCGGAAATTTTAATTTGAGAGCTATATCCACCTTAGAATCAAGGTATATTTACTGTGTAATAGACACTTCCGAGCTAGATATAAACGTCTCAAAATCTAGTAGAAATCATCTGCTGAACTCGCCAAAATCAAACCGGAAATTTTGGTTTGACAACAAGATATCTTCTTTAGAATCAATATATATTTACTATGTCATAAACTCTTCTGAGCTCGATATAAGCGTGCCAAAATTACTAGAAATTTACCTTTGAATGGTTCTAAATCCAACTTGGAACTAGTCATTTAACAGTTCTATAGCATACCTTAGAATCATTTCATTTCTACAGTATAGTTGAACTCTATGTCTACGATATAAGCGTCTCAAAATCGGCTGGAAATCAAGCACAGAATTGTGCCAAAACCAAACCGAAATTTTTCGTTTGGCAGCTATATATCTACCTTAGAATCAAGGTATATTTACTGTGTAATAGACACTTCCGAGCTAGATATAAACGTCTCAAAATCTAGTAGAAATCATCTGCTGAACTCGCCAAAATCAAACCGGAAATTTTGGTTTGACAACAAGATATCTTCTTTAGAATCAATATATATTTACTATGTAATAAACTCTTGTTAGCTCGATATAAGCGTGCCAAAATTACTAGAAATCTACCTTTGAATGATGCTAAATCCAACTTGGAATTAGTCATTTGACAGTTCTATAGGAGACCTTAGAATAATTTCATTTCTACAGTTTAGTTGAACTCTATGTCTACGATATAAGCGTCTCAAAATCGGCTGGAAATCAAGCACAGAATTGTGCCAAAACCAAGCCGAAATTTTTCGTTTGGCAGCTATATATCTACCTTAGAATCAAGGTATATTTATTGTGTAATAGACACTTCCGAGCTAGATATAAAAGTCTCAAAATCTACTAGAAATCATCTGCTGAACTCGCCAAAATCAAACCGGAAATTTTGGTTTGACAACAAGATATCTTCTTTAGAATCAATATATATTTACTATGTAATAAACTCTTGTTAGCTCGATATAAGCGTGCCAAAATTACTAGAAATCTACCTTTGAATGATGCTAAATCCAACTTGGAATTAGTCATTTGACAGTTCTATAGGAGACCTTAGAATAATTTCATTTCTACAGTTTAGTTGAACTCTATGTCTACGATATAAGCGTCTCAAAATCGGCTGGAAATCAAGCACAGAATTGTGCCAAAACCAAACCGGGAATTTTAATTTGACAGCTATATATCTACCTTAGAATCAAGTGTAACAAAAGAACGTGGGCTGTGAACTAATTCACCACTATGCCTAAATTAAAATGCTACCTTGCACAGATAACCACGGGCAGATGCTTAATGTGTCAGTGTACATAGCAACATATAATGATATATGTAAACATGCGTAATGCATATCTACGCAATAGTTGTTCTTATGGGTTACCTCGGTAAGGGCTTGATCCCCCTAGGCCATATAGGTTCGTTGGGCATAAATAAATTAGGTGGGGGCGGGGCGTTGACAACAACCTAAAAATTATATTGACATTTTTGAACACAGACACATACATATCTAGATATTAATGTGTATTACTTTGTCGCTATCCCGTCTCGTCGTTTGGGTCTGCTTATTTTCGAAGTTTAAGTCATATTTTTATTTCAATCAGAGCATCAACACGACTGTTGTAAGCTCATGTTTACATACCATGCTACCTTTCGCACTCGCCTGGTGCTTTTCTCGATTTTCATTATTTTTTATATAAATGCCACCTCTGTAAATTTCATTTAGCAATTGTGAGCCAGTTTCTATTTTATCGTTGATGAGTTTGTTATATAGAAATTTTCGAAAATCGTGGAAGAGTGACGACAGCAGATCTTGAGAAAGAGAACGTCAGTGCGTCGGCTTAGGCTTATTAGATTTGGTAACTTTCGGTTTTTTTGGAATGCTAGTTTGTATATAAGCACGCATGTACATGAGTATATACCTGTGTGGACTTGTAACTCCGTTTCGTATGTACATGTATACGTATTTCATGTTTATTAGTCAGTATATACTTGTGTGTTTGTGTATAATGAGCAGTGTGCGTGTGCGGTGGCTATATATTTATATCGTGATCGATATGTAGTTACATCTTTATCATATTTTATAAGTGATTGGAATAAAGGTTTTCTAAGCAACGACACGCTTTGATTTAGGTTGTGTTCGATTAAAATTGAATTTTAGTCGACATCTCGAAGCTCTTTCAAACAAATGGTTCTTGTTTAAAATAGAAAGATTTGAGTTGTTTTGATTCAAATATTGATTTGTATTGTGTAACGTTACTAGTTTACTGACAGTATTTGTTGTCACCGGGGCGGGACAGTCAAAACATGTAGCTAATTATAACCTACTGGGCTGCCTTGGGATAAAGATATAAAATGTTGCTTGGGTTTCAAAATTACTTTGAGGTGATATTTGAAGTTGTTTGAGCTTGGGTATTTAAACCAGCACGCACTCTGCTCCGGGCCTCACTTCAGTTCTATCGTCATAGAGTTCGACAGTTGTTTCTTAGCCGCATCTCAGTTGTTCGTCAGTTTTATTCGTTAGTTATTGAGTAACAGTTTAGAGTTTTGATCGTTGGTTGGTTGTTCGCTAGTGTTTTCTTTTGTGGTTATCGTAAGTCAGTCATATTGTGGTTTGGACTTTACGGTGGTATTACCAGGTTAATTCTGCTCGTTGGGGCTTTAAAGAGTTTGGACTTTAGCTCGTTTGGTTTACGGCACAGAGGCATCCCTGCTTATTGGTTATTTGCGCGACTGGCATCTCATTATCCTATTATTTGGCGATTATCGTGAATAGTTACGCGGTCTGTGGATTTTAAAGATTTCCTGTGAAGAAGTAAAGATAGAGACACTGCGGCATAATGATGAGTGTTAAAGAGCATGTGTGTCAGCCTTTGTGATATTTTAACAAATATTTCTTCCTTCGTTTGGGGATATTATTTATTATTCAGTTTTGGTGGATTCTTTGTTGTGATTTTTTGTAACATGTAACTGCTCATCATTTCAATTGGAGTTGTATCGTTTTGAACGACATAAATTATACAGTTATTATCGTATTACGCCGCGCATACTTCTTTTGCTGAGAATTGAGAGTGGAATTATTTGTGTATACACGTATAGACAGTGATAGTATTATAGTTTATAGGCTAGGCTCAGAGTTTAATTCGAGTGTTTTTCGGGCAGTTAATTTCCACTGCAAGTGGTACATTGAATCAAAGTATCAGAGTTCATCTTTTTCGTAACGACAGT
>JASANE010016499.1:0-19742 GCA_030248225.1 Trileptium ribeirensis | reverse complement strand
CCCTACGCGTTGCAAGTGGAGCTTCTAGCGTTGTCGGGGGCATATTTGGATGTCCGTGGAAATTCCCAAAGTGTTATACTGGTCCTAGTTGGTGTTCCTCCGTATCAGACTACCGCAAACGGCGACGGGCCTCCGAATGAGCAAGGCATCCGTCGTCCTTTATGACTGCAAGTGCTGTCCAAGTGTGATTTTCGCTTGTTCCGACGGGTTATTTTCTGTAACCATTACCTAGTATTTTACCAAAACCTCGTAAATTTAATATTTTTGACTTCGGTCTTAATAAATGTGCGTTCTCGAGTGAGCAGCCAGGGGCCTCCTATTCCCGGACGGTCGTAACCGTCAAAATCCTAACGTGCGACGGCGACCATTTGTGATTGCCAGCGTGATGCCTACTTTCCTTCAGTATGACGGGTAGTGTCCACTATACTAAATCGGTTCGCTCGAACTGATTCCGCTATTCCATTCGTTGTACCTCACGTAACACTCGTCCCTAGGGTCAATTACATACAGAACAACAAATAGTAGTCCATACAGAACGACAAATAGTATTTTATACGAGACGGCTACTGAAATTCCATACAAAACGGCAGATAATATTTCATACAAACTGTAAGTGAAATCTCATACAAAACGGTAAATAATATTTCATACAAACTGTTAGTGAAATTGCATACAAAACGGTAAATAATGTTTTATACAAACTGTTAACGAAATTTCATACAAAACGGCAAGTAATGTTTTATACAAACTGTTAACGAAATTTCATACAAAACGGCAAATAATATTTTATACAAACTGTTAACGAAATTTCATACACAACGGCAAATAATATTTTATACAAACTGTTAACGAAATTTCATACAAAACGGCAAATAATGTCTTATACAAACTGTTAACGAAATTTCATACACAACGGCAAATAATATTTGCTGCAAAACTGTAAATAAGTATTTTATACAAAACTGTTAATGACATTTCGGTCTTAAACGATGAACGATCATTTTGTACTAAACGGCAAATGGTATTCTTACACAAAACGGCTATTTTTGGGTACTATAATCCTAAAGTGCCCGTGACAGGGTCGGAACGACTCTGTTACACTATGGCACACATAATCCGTTGAGTAAAATGTTGTCTAAATCATGAATCAACAGATTGAAAACACTTCAGCCGGATTTTATTAAACCATAACACGCTGACTGGCTAACCAATTTCAGGCTCTAAATATTATATCGCTCCGTTGTTCAATGTTATAGTAGCATTTATTTACCGGCACCGTCGTCATCATCACCAGACATATTTCGACATTTGCCATTCTGGTCAATCAAACTATGTATGTAGGTATATAAAACTGTTTCGCATTTTTTTCAAAGTTTATTTTGGTTTATTTTCGCTATATACGTTGCTTTTAGACAAAATATATAACTTTCTTTATTTTGTTTATATAAAGACGGAAATGTCGCTTGCTATAGAGCGGTTGAGCAATACAAAGTCCCGTAGCTACGGTGAACAAGGAGGTCCTGTTCCCTGCCTGCTCCAGCTTGAAGTCCCTCCTGCTGCAATGGACAACTGTAACATTGAATTTGCTATTTATTTACAAACAACCAAATTTGTGACCTTTTGAAATAGCTTCAAACCCCCACCGCGCCGGAGTGTAGTCAAGGCTGGGCACAGGGAGTATACTCCCTCAGATGGAGGTTCGTCGCGCATAATCGCCGCCAGCGTTTCCAGATTGATCTATGCGTCAGCGGCGCGGTGATGTGCAAACGGAATTAGTGTACGCATACATTTGCAAATTTTACACGTATATATAAAAAAGCTTGATTTTTTCAGTTGATTTTGAGACCACGAACTAAATTGACGAAAGAGGAAACCAGGTATTATACTCTCAACTCACCTTGAGTTTACACTTCATAGTAGGTTGCAATTTATCTTGAAAATAATGCCTCCTCCATTGAAAACCACTGCAGTCCAGTTGGTCTGGCTTACGTTCCAGTCTGGATAAACAAATTTAAATCATTTATCGTTTTCAATCTACATCATAATACAATATTGTTTGACTTTTGTATTCTCGCCATTGCACTATATAATTTGTAAACCAGGTATACTCTCAACTCACCGTGAGTTTACACTTCATAGTAGGTTGCAATTTATCTTGAAAATAATGCCTCCTCCATTGAAAACCACTGCAGTCCAGTTGGTCTGGCTTACGTTCCAGTCTGGATAAACAAATTTAAATCATTTATCGTTTTCAATCTACATCATAATACAATATTGTTTGACTTTTGTATTCTCGCCATTGCACTATATAATTTGTAAACCAGGTATACTCTCAACTCACCGTGAGTTTACACTTCATAGTAGGTTGCAATTTATCTTGAAAATAATGCCTCCTCCATTGAAAACCACTGCGGTCCAGTTGGTCCGGCTTACGTTCCAGTCTGGATAAACAAATTTAAATCATTTATCGTTTTCAATCTACATCATAATACAATATTGTTTGACTTTTGTATTCTCGCCATTGCACTATATAATTTGTAAACCAGGTATACTCTCAACTCACCTTGAGTTTACACTTCATAGTAGGTTGCAATTTATCTTGAAAATAATGCCTCCTCCATTGAAAACCACTGCAGTCCAGTTGGTCTGGCTTACGTTCCAGTCTGGATAAACAAATTTAAATCATTTATCGTTTTCAATCTACATCATAATACAATATTGTTTGACTTTTGTATTCTCGCCATTGCACTATATAATTTGTAAACCAGGTATACTCTCAACTCACCGTGAGTTTACACTTCATAGTAGGTTGCAATTTATCTTGAAAATAATGCCTCCTCCATTGAAAACCACTGCAGTCCAGTTGGTCTGGCTTACGTTCCAGTCTGGATAAACAAATTTAAATCATTTATCGTTTTCAATCTACATCATAATACAATATTGTTTGACTTTTGTATTCTCGCCATTGCACTATATAATTTGTAAACCAGGTATACTCTCAACTCACCGTGAGTTTACACTTCATGGTAGGTTGCAATTATCTTGAAAATAATGCCTCCTCCATTGGGAAAACCACTGCAGTCCAGTTGGTCTGGCTTACGTTCCAGTCTGGATAACCAAATTTAAATCGTTTGTCGTTTTTAAACTACATCATAATACAATATTGTTTGACTTTTGTATTCTCGCCATTGCACTATATAATTTGTAAACCAGGTATACTCTCAACTCACCGTGAGTTTACACTTCATAGTAGGTTGCAATTTATCTTGAAAATAATGCCTCCTCCATTGAAAACCACTGCAGTCCAGTTGGTCTGGCTTACGTTCCAGTCTGGATAAACAAATTTAAATCATTTATCGTTTTCAATCTACATCATAATACAATATTGTTTGACTTTTGTATTCTCGCCATTGCACTATATAATTTGTAAACCAGGTATACTCTCAACTCACCGTGAGTTTACATTTCATAGTAGGTTGCAATTTATCTTGAAAATAATGCCTCCTCCATTGAAAACCACTGCAGTCCAGTTGCTCTGGCTTACGTTCCAGTCTGGTTAAACAAATTTAAATCATTTATCGTTTTCAATCTACATCATAATACAATATTGTTTGACTTTTGTATTCTCGCCATTGCACTATATAATTTGTAAACCAGGTATACTCTCAACTCACCGTGAGTTTACACTTCATAGTAGGTTGCAATTTATCTTGAAAATAATGCCTCCTCCATTGAAAACCACTGCAGTCCAGTTGGTCTGGCTTACGTTCCAGTCTGGATAAACAAATTTAAATCATTTACCGTTTTCAATTTCTGTCATAATAAATATTGTGGGACTTTTGTGTGTATATATTCTCGTTATCGCACAACGTAATTTGTCTGCGGCCGGAGCTGTAGGAATTTTTTGTTTTATTTTATTGGTATCCTTAGAATCAAGTGATGCCAAAATTTTACAGTTTTCCGCATTTTGTGGACTAGTCTCAATGTTTCTAAAAATGTTGTTCGTACAACATTCTTTTACTTACAGTAGTGTTGTACAAGATTTGTTAATAATTGCAAGGTTGACATCAGAAACTTTTGATTAACATATAACTCTTCTCTCCTTCGTAAGAATTCCGGACTACACTTCTCGCAAAATACCACATCTTATACATTTGACGACCATTGCCAGCAGTCGTCGCGTGTAGTCTTTTAGAGCATAATTTTGGGTTCTTAAAAACATATCGCAGCGAGACATCCATATTTTGGTAGTGCCATTGCCTAAGTCTCGAGTTCGCTGTGACGGCCTTAACGCCCAATGCAAACCTCGTTACGCTGACCTTACCAATTACTAGTATGCGTATGGTTAATAAACGATTTTTGTAGATCCTACCAAATTGTCCCATACAGAAAGGATTTTTAAGTTAGTTTTCAAGCTTAGAACGAATGTTTGTACACCAACAGAACCGCAACAAACCAATACTGTGGTATGGCTAGAGTACTGCTGATTTTTGCCAACACAACGTTGTAAACATATTTCTAATTGTGATTCACAAACATTTAATTTTGATGTTGCATAGGTAATAATTTAGTTTAAACATTAAGAACTACGGTGAATAGCAGTTCCACAAGTTCCGCAAAGCGTAATCTTTATAGTAAATTGCAAACTTTGCTGTTTGTTTTCACATTTGTCACATGAATAAAGATCATAATTTATTGTAAATATACGTATATACGTATAGAGCTACAAAATATCGATAACCAAAGTTCGTTGTTTATGTTTTGAAATTATTTCTGAATCATATTTAACGTAACGTAAGAATCTGGCTGGGTCGATTTTTGAAAACACACAAATGCAACCAGATAGCCATTTTGTGGATTCGGTCACCGGTCATTGTAGTGATCCGGTGACGCAGCGACCTGGTTATGGTAGTAGTGATCACTGACACGGTCTATTTCCTAATGCAGCCAGCGTAGAATAATTTTTGAAATAGAAAATAGAAACGGTATCGGAAAAGAATTTATTAATTGCTAGGCAAATCACTATTTAGACGGATAGAAATTACTTTCTTTCTAGGCAGTAGGATCTTAGGCAGAATTCCTGGACAAATGTAGGAGTTCAAATGACACGTACGACCGAACAATGCGTAGTTACGGGTACCTGCGGGCCCGGTCAGATACGGGCACCCTATTGAGTCCGTTGGTAGTGGGCAAACATGGGTAATATTAGCAACGAAATTAATCTGATTTTTGGTTCTTTTCCGTTATCTCCCCAGCCCGAACTTGGTCAATTTTAAAGATACAGAGCAGATTTTCGTATCAATCGATTCAGCTCGATGATGCGGTTCAGAAAATGCTGATTTAAAGACATCCTTTAAATTTTTTTTACGGTCCCAATGGTACCATTTACCCCATTGGGAGCCCAAAAATTTGTTTCTTCGGAATATGGTCATTTTGGGCATCGTTCGACTCGGCTTGATGAGAGAAATCTACTGCTGTGCATATAGTTTATTGAAATCTATGCTACCGTTAGAAAGTTATGCGGGCCAGTCACCCTGAGAGCCGAAAATAAAATGCAGGCCATGCCGTTCTCTATATACTAAGCCTAAGCCTTAGCCTAAGCTAAGGTCCTTGCATGAGACATACGCTAAGCCTAACCCTAAGTCGGGGTCTGCCGCCTCCCGAACCCTTAGCTTTAAGCTGTTCTTTTTTCAATAAATGATAATTTTATCTGGCATGCAAACTTCAGCAACAATACGTCCCGAACAATACCACACAGAAACAGGAAAGGGCTGGAGGCAATGTCTCTAGGCCCTGACCAATCCAGGCTAAGTTAAGTTGCGGACAGCATTAGTAATTGCTAGGTCCCCTACTGGATATGTATGTCTATATAGAGAGGGATCCAGAAATAATGCCAAACCATAGCCCATAACCCGTTTCACATAAATATTTTATTTATTAACTTGTGAAAATACGAATGGATCCAATCGATTTTGGCACTATTACACTCAAAGATTAGAAAATTAAGATAAAATTCAAAAATTTTGGCGACTGTAAAAACCAAAAATTTTTCATTATTATACAGTTTTAATATTTTAAACATATCGTTTCATATTTCAGTTATATATTAAAGTTTCAAATTCAGTATAAATATATATATATATATATTAACTTTTAATACAGCCGTTTAATTACTATAAAACAAATGTATAGAAGACAAATTTATATTCAATTCTATTGTGGTACACACAAATGAAGTTGTAAAATTAGAGTTATAAAATACTCGTTCAACGCGAAGATGTTAATAGTGAATCAAATGGAACTCATTTCGAACAAATGTAAAACCAAGAATCGACCAAAAAATGTATCAGTCAATCTAAAATATTCCGCCGTGCGACACTGACAATGAGAAGGCTTCACCTAACTGCTGGTGTTATGATCATTGTTGTTGGTAGCATTGTTGCTTATCTCAATTTTGTGCTCAATAATTCCGCAACTTACAATAATGATTATAAATCTCTGCTATTGAGCCTCTGGAGATATGACCCCAGTCATAACAACAACAAGACTGTAAGCGATCAAGATGAAGAAACACGTGAAGGTTAGTTCGTGTCGTGTAACATCAATTGCTATGCCATATTATTTTGATTTAGGCATTTTAATTAGCAGGTTGTAGGTATAGAAGACTTTGAAAACAGAGCTGTTTTCCATGAAAACATAGCGCTTGTATGCAATATCGTTCCCGAAAGCCCTAAGTGAAACTTTTCGGACGCCAGAACAAATTTTCGAGGGTCGAGGAACCACGGGGGTGCCATACCTCAAACCCCGTAACTCAAGAACCAGAGCCTTAATCGAAAAACAAAGAAGAGGCATCGGAATATATCATTTTACTGCTAAATAAAAATAGCTAGGGAAAAAATTCAAAAGTTAACATAAAAATCACGTTGCTTCCGTGAAGGGTACCAAAATGGGTTAAAAACCCTGATCCCGGAACCAGACCTCAAATCAAAAACGCTCAGGAATATACATGGTAAATCAACTATGCCGGTTTGAGTAAGCCCAAGATCATTAAAGTCGGTTAGGTCGTGCCCGACTTATGGCCGATCACACACAGACGGAATTTAAAACCTTTCAACCCCGCAACACACAATCTGCGCTACGTTACACTATCCTTTGACAATGCATTGTCATGTGTGATATGCTCTATTTATAGAGCCAGTAAATCTGTATCTATGTGTATATTCCTATCTCCACGTTTCTCAATAATGGTAATCTACGTTCTATGAATCTATAAAAATTAATTCTAAAATGTGGTCATAAGACCCGAAATAAAGAAAACGCCCATATCTCAATAACTGAAAAATATATTTTAGGTATAGAACTAGCGAGACTCCATATTGTTGCAAATGGTATGTTATAACGGTCATTATCTATGTTCTAGGATTGGGCAATAATGCGTCTTAAAATTGGCCCGATAAGACCCGAAATATACAAAACGATCATATCTAAATAGCTAATAAATATATATCCGTACCATTAGGTTCATTTTACAAAGCGGATGAGGCCATATGAAGCTACATATGGCACCATAACGCGGTGGTTATCGGTTAAGTAACATTGGTTTTAAACGGCCAGGACTGCAAGCATTAAACGAGATAAATTGTACATATTGATACGCTCAGACTTAGAAAAACATGGCCATGATAAATACTTACGTTTATATACGATTCGAACCGCATTGACTAGGCATTAACTATAAGTCTGATTACCTCGGTCATTGTGCAGTGAACCCCTGAATAATAAACATATCTAAGCTGATGGAAACACTAGGCTCAGTTGGTCAGTGCGATTCGAAAGATATATACATTTTCAGAGAAATAACTTTCGAATATTTTGGGGATGCTCTGAATTTACACCCAGAAAGTCGAAAAAAATTTTTTTGTAATATCCACTGCTCAAAAAGAAATTTGCTGAACGGCCTTGACGAGATGAGTGGAATGGCAACCAAGTAAATGGCATGTTTTCAAAATAGGCGATTTTCTGGCTATCCCACCGTTTATAATCGAAAACACCTGACGATTCATATTTATTAAAGCAAAATTGTTTCATTCAAATAATATGATAATACATAGTCATTCCTATCATTTTTCATTTACCATATAGCCATTTCTATCATTTTACATTTACCATATAGCCATTTTTATCATTTCACATTTACCATATAGCCATTTCTATCATTTTTCATTTACCATATAGCCATTTTTATCATTTTTCATTTACCATATAGCCATTTCTATCATTTTACATTTACCATATAGCCATTTTTATCATTTCACATTTACCATATAGCCATTTCTATCATTTTACATTTACCATATAGCCATTTCTATCATTTTTCATTTACCATATAGCCATTTATATCATTTCACATTTACCATATAGCCATTTCTATCATTTTACATTTACCATATAGCCATTTCTATCATTTCACATTTACCATATAGCCATTTCTATCATTTTACATTTACCATATAGCCATTTCTATCATTTTTCATTTACCATATAGCCATTTCTATCATTTTACATTTACCATATAGCCATTTCTATCATTTTACATTTACCATATAGCCATTTTTATCATTTCACATTTACCATATAGCCATTTCTATCATTTTACATTTACCATATAGCCATTTCTATCATTTTACATTTACCTTATAGCCATTTTTATCATTTCACATTTACCATATAGCCATTTCTATCATTTTTCATTTACCATATAGCCATTTTTATCATTTCACATTTACCATATAGCCATTTCTATCATTTTTCATTTACCATATAGCCATTTCTATCATTTTACATTTACCATATAGCCATTTCTATCATTTTTCATTTACCATATAGCCATTTCTATCATTTTACATTTACCATATAGCCATTTTTATCATTTCACATTTACCATATAGCCATTTCTATCATTTTACATTTACCATATAGCCATTTCTATCATTTTTCATTTACCATATAGCCATTTCTATCATTTTACATTTACCATATAGCCATTTCTATCATTTTACATTTACCATATAGCCATTTCTATCATTTTACATTTACCATATAACCATTTCTATCATTTTACAATTTACCATGCCTGTACTGAAATAACAACTCTGAACCACATTTTAGAACAGTTACGCAGTAGCTGCTGTTATTATGAGTAAAGTATCTCAGCGGCTAGGGTTTTGAGAGAGTATATACTATAACAATTATTTCTACGAACATATTTTTAAATGTTTAGATTAGGTCCTTAACGGGTAAACTCAGAGGTATCATAAAATATTTTGTACGAGTGATTGGTATTTCTCCACTTGCATTTACAACTTAGGTTAATCTATTGCGATAATAATTTTAGAACTCACACCAGCTACTACTACTGCGATCTTGAGAGCAATGAGCGACGATTCTTCCACCTCCGGGCAACCTGGACAATTATTGGAACACCGTTATCCCTCAAATCAAGCATGCAAGTTCCCAATACTAAATCCGTTCGATCCCAGTATAGCCGAATACATCAGCCATCCACCTCACCTACGATGTCCATCGTATGAGCCAAATTTTTTTACAATCATTGCCGAAGCCATTCATCCAAATCGAGCTGTCTTTGCCCGCTACCGTCATTCCACATTTCAATATCGTACCATTAATCGGTGGCCTGAATCCGATCACGGCTATCGAACAGGACAATGGATCAATTATAACTATTACGACGAATCTAACCAGAACGAACAACAAATATCACTAACCGACGGGTATCATATTGAAATTATCGGTCAATATACAACCGCTGCCGCAAACCTCGAAGGAACAGCTATTGAAACAACATACCCATATCATGCTTTGTTTGCGTGTTTGTTTAATCTAACAAAATCAACACCTGAGCCGCTAAACCACGAGAACATATCGTCTTTCCTTAGCGCAGGATACAGTTCCAATGAAACAGTAATCAATGATAATTATAATAATAATAATAATATTGAAACGGAATTTTTAACAAATCCAATGAACAAAAAATCATCTGCAACAACTGAATACAACAACAACAATTCCGAGCGATTTCGGCCAAACGTTATTATTATTGGGATCGATAGTTTAAGTCGCTCAAATTTTATTCGAAATCTTCCGAGGACTCGTGCATTCTTAACACAAAATATATCGTGTAATGATTTTCTATCTAAAACAAACGTTTCGAACGACTATTTGACTCGAATGATTGACAAGAGAAAACATGATTCTAGAGGTATAACAATTGAGCTCGATGGCTACATGAAAGTTGCCGACAATACATTCCCGAATATTTTAGCCTTACTTTCCGGCTTACGTGCGTTTAGCCGTGAGGTACGTCCGATCCACTATCAACATGACTGGGTTGACCAATGGCCGTATTTATGGAAACAATTTTCGAATGCTGGCTATCGAACAGCATCGGTTGAAGAACATCCTGGAATATTTAGCTACAAGGCCCGAGGATTTCGTTTCGTTCCGACTGATTTGTATTTTGCACCGTTTGCAGAACGTTTGTCGGACATTCAGCGTGAGCGGAATAAATTGGTAAATCAAAATTCATCCCGTACAATGACAAATTATTCTCCTGGATACAATAACTACACAATGAACTTTAATAGCAAAACCGATCTTAGCTACTGTTTCGGTGGAATATCTGAAGCCGGAATATTTTTAGACATAATATATCGTGCCATGGCTCACTCGCTAAGTGTTGTAGACCCAGCGTCTGATACTGAAAAACTGTCACAACCAGATAATGTTGGTCTATCTACGAAAAAAAATAAATCGAAATCTCAAACAAGGCCCACCATCCTTCCATTGTTCCTATTTTCGTTTTTCCACAAAATTTCTCACGAACTTGTGAATAACATCGAGCTTTTAGACCGTGAATTTGAGCAATTTTTTGCACGAATAGCGCGCCTTCCATCGTTTTCAAACACCATTCTGCTAGTCATCGGTGATCATGGTAATCGTTTTGATAAAATTCGCTCAACCCTTGTGGGTCGAATCGAAGAACGAATGCCATACGGTGCCATACATTTACCTCAAAGATTTATTGCCCAATATCGTGATCTGGTACGAACGCTGTACGATAATCGATTTCGCATGGCAACACCGTTTGATTTACATCAAACGCTACTGGAAATAGCTAATGGAACATCACTTTTCAGAACCAGTAGCAACCTGCTCAGTTATGGAGAAAATTTAGTAAGTTCGTCAAATAAAACTTCAACAACTTTGGAGCAACCAGCGGTGAACAAATACGTCAAAATCACATCAGCTGTACCATCATCAAACCAACACGGCATATCACTATTTCGCTCAATACCACTTAGTCGAACCTGTGATTCAATTCCAATTCCACCGCATTTTTGTGTTTGTCAAAACGATCAACGTTTATCGACGTCGGATCGAATCGCCCAACAAGCAGCTCAATATGTTGTCACATTTCTAAATAGGCGACTTTCGCTGAATATCACCAATGGCTCAAATCGTCCGAAACTGGCGTCCAAGTTTTTAACAAACAATCCATGTAGCACTCTCCGATTGTCAAAATTGATTTCAGCCCAACTCTATTCGCCAAATACTCAGGTATCGACCAATGCCAAATATGTCTATCATCAATTTGTTACCGAGGCTTCGCCTCTGGGCACTCGAATCGATATGATTCGAGTCAGCTTTCGCACCGAGCCTGGTGGTGGTATATTTGAAGCCTTAGTTGAGTGTCGACGGCCAAATCAAAACGTAGTCAATTTCAACGTCAATAGGACAAGTTTTGACGCACAGCATGCCTTTGATAATAGCAGTAGTACGAACAACCCACCGAAGTTTTCAATTGATATGGAAGCAATTAGCCGTATTAATCCGTACGGTTCAAATGGCGATTGTATTAGCTTAATCGATAAAGTGGCAGAAAAGTTTTGCTACTGCACACTGCGTTTATACAATTAATACATGTGAAGATCCGTGAAACGTAACCTTGGTCTTGCAAATAGCGATTGTATTAGCTTAATCGATAAAGTGGCTGAAAAGTTTTGCTACTGCATACAGCGTTTATCCAATTAATACATGTGAAGATCCGTGAAACGTAACCGTGGTCTTGATTATATTGTGTGCCACATAAAACTGACATCCAAAATTTCAAAATTCACATCGCAGCACAATTGCAAATGTAACTATTACGTTTGCGAATAAGATTGTCTTTGTTCTGATCAAACAAAACCAAATCAATATATTCCAAGAACTTGGCGTAAACTGCTATGTGTTTCTCTAAAACGAAGAACATTGATTACTGATAAGGCCGATTTTTTTGCCCGTTTGTTAGCAAAATGTTGTTGCGCAGGTTGCAGCAAGCTCACTGCAACATGCAGTGTCTACATTAAATAATTTTCCGGTCATATGATATCTTTGTCCCCGTTTACCGTTTAGGCATTAAGGGAATACAGCTGCATATCAGGGTGAAACAAAAAACTTAAGTTCTTTTATCTTGCCATCTGATGTAATTCACTTTGGCACGAAAGATAGTTGGAACGTGTCAAGACTCGACAGTGGAACTTGATATATACGAGTATCGTAACACAAAAGTTTTATGCTCGTACTGAGCCGAACGGTTAGGCTGATGCTCGTGCACTACCCGTAGGGTTAGGATGAGCCGTTTTGTTGTGCGGATGCTCGTACACTGAGCCGTAGGGTTATGCTGATGGTCGTACACTGGCCTTAGGGTTAGTCTGAGCCGTAAGGTAATGGGCTGATGCTCGTACATTGACACGTAGGATTAGGGTGATGCTCGAACACTGAACAGTACTGTTTGGCTGATCTTCGTGCAGAGGCCGTAGCGTTAGGTTGAGCCTTAGGCTTCTTGAATTAAATCCTTATACGATTTCTCTAAGGGCGAAAAACTTGATGTGTCCCAGATAACTCGTTAAACAGCTATCTGCAAGTCGTGATAATCTCAACGACCATTCGGGCAGCATTACAGAATGCAGTATCGATCTGGTTATATGATTTGCTGTTACTATATCCTTTCGCAATTAATACCCAAAACAGTAATGCCATGGCTTTGGATATGCTTAGGTGCTAGAAAATTCTTACTCTGTGTGGTCTCAGACCCCAGAATCAGGCGTACACAAATGTAATTAAGGAAACACTACCCAAAACCAAAAGCTACGGTTATATAATATTCCGCAAATAAGGGCGATCCTGCAATACATCGTATCATAGGTATATATACCTATATATGTTTACTTTAGTGGACCGGAGAAAAATTATAAGACGTAGGCATAAAGTGCAATTTCGTCGGAATTCGGTGTATTTATAGAATCCGGTAAAAATAGAATTCCAAACTATTGTTAGGCGGCATTGAAGTGATACGACCGGCCTTTAAGATTGCCAATGGGCTAACCGCCGAGCTACAACAGTTGAACGAATGGGCTACAACGGTAAATGGAAGGTTGACTGCCAAAAAGTTTCTCTTACTAAGATATGGATTTAATATTAGTCGATCCTTCTTCAAAATTTGTTCAAAAATCGATTTGCATCTGAAACCTCTACATGGCGTTATATAACAAGCGCTGATGAATCTTTCGCATAGGCTGACTATAGCAAGAATGTACTATACGTAGGGCTTGGCGACGGCTGCCTTTGAAGTATACCATTAAACAATGAGGCATATTAGCTTAATAATAAACATATATATATATATGTTTGTTATATGGCTTAATATGAAAATGTACGCGTAAAAACTTATACAAATGAATTTCTAACTTCTGAAATACATAGAATGACTAAAATTATGCTTCAATTAAAAAGAGATTCTGATATTTAGAAGTCTCCGATATCCTAGGCAGTAATAATTTGTCCCCAGGAATTCAGTATGGACACTAATGAGTACCTTCCAAATTTTCGATGTCTAAGCGTCAAATCTAAGCGAAATGTCCCAGCAACATTGTTCCAATATTTTTTTATATCCGTTCCCGAACCCGGAATTTAGGGTCAAAATTGCCGGAACGCATAACTGTAGCATCAACAAATTAACATTACAAATTTTGTGGAAAATAATTTTTCTCTAAATTGTATAAAATTTTTAAATTTGCAATATTTATTGTAAAAAAATCTTCAGTAAAGATTTCTCAAAAAAATTTCTCATATATGATACCCTAATCAAACCTAAACAACACATCTGAATGTTAACCATATTCAAATATTTCCATTTTAGACGTAACAATAGCGCGAAACCTAGATGGCTAAACGTGTGAGAAAACGGTATGGTAATCGCTACTTATATTAGATGTTCCGTACAGAATTTCTAAAAATTCATAAACAACCATTATACTCCCTCTTCACTTTTTTATTTACTTAAGGGTTGTGTTTGTGTGATAAGCCTAAGCTTACAAGCGTCCTTACATTATTCGGCAGGTCTGAAATCGGATCGAACCACTATTCCAAAGAACAAATAACAAGACATCATGGTAATGAACGTAGTAGCAGCTTAGAAGTCACACAGCTCGGCGCGGATTCATTTTTACTCAAGACTGTTGCGGTTTCAGAAATTAATACGAACTATTCCATATTATGCTCTCCCTAGCCGGCATTTGGCCAAGAAGGACCGAATTTGTAAATTTTTGCATTTTTGTGATCCTCATGACCACTCGTGATCATTCCACACCAAAAAATTAGAAAGTTATATAGTAATATATAAATGGTTATATGGAACAGTATGTTAGTGAGATGTTTGTATGGAGAAAGTAATGAACAAATTTTGTAATTTGACCGAAGAATTTTTATCTGGGGTCACGGGGTCAGTCTATTGACCCCGTAAGAAATGTGACCCCAGCTGACCCATGACCCCGTTCCATTCCTGGTTTATAGAAAGTTATGTATGTATGCAACAAGAAGTCCCATTAGCGCGGTTCACAATTCACTTGCTATCCAATAGTAAACATATGGACTACGGCCGGCACAGGCGACGGCCCATAACTGCTGACCAACGACTTCCGCAACTGTTAAGGTCAGAAATTTGTTATCGGCCGACCAACGGATTTTCTGCCGTTAACGGCCGGAAAGTTGTCAACAACGGACCAACCGTTGGACTTTAGTACACTAAATTCGAGCCAAATACGCAAACCCATACGCCAAAACGCCAAACCCACAGAGAAGAATAACCCATTATATTATTTATCACCATATATAGTCTCTTAGTTGTGCCTTTTACTACTTTTGGCTATATCCATGCTGAAGGATGCGACATCGACCGTCCAAATTAATTTCTACTTTTTCTGGATTATATCTTATATATTGATATGTATTGGCAAATTTATTATATAGCTAGGTATTAAGATCCCTAACTCGGGTTTTATTTTCGGTTTTGCCCTTTTGCTTCTTCGTAATTATCATTAAAGCTCAGTTTTCGCGGTAGTTGGGAATTCGCAGCGCCAGGCGCTTAGTATATAATTATTAACTAGGTTTTTAGCTTGTATACAATACTACCAATATACTAAACATATTGCAAAGAGTTTCTGGAACTTTGGGTTTTACTGTTTTTCCGATACAATACAGTGTATTTTCGGTACATTTAATGCATATGTAATAACGGGACGTGGATGCGGCTTTCACGTTATAATTTCCCGCTGTTTAGAACTTTTGTCCCCCTGGTAGTCACAACCCTACCGTATAGACGGTCAGGGGTGATACCGATTTGGCGCAAATTGCTATAACGGACGCCGTCTGCAGCTAATGGGGTTTATTAGTCATTTGTAGCGTGTAGACTTATTTAAATTCTTGATATTTTGCATTGTATTACTTTTATATGCATTTATATACATTTATTTGCATTTTGCATTACAGATTGTCGTGCCACGGTACGCTAATTCCCTATAGCGAAACTCGTGTGTGAATGTGCGTGGAGTGTCCATTTACTGGGCACGACATTCGTGTCAACAAAGCTGTTAGAGCCTTTGAGGCTCAGGTTATGGGCAGTTGCCTCTAACTTTTGCTATCCCTAGAATCGTCGTAGCTGACTTGATAGCCAAGCCGTTCACTTTTACACGGAGACGAGTTTCCTCATTATTTTCTACAAAGTTTCATTCTAGAATCAATTCCATAATCCATCACTTAATTGAACCCTAGTAAATTTTAGATTGCTCAATCAAAAGTATCGGAGTACCATTTGACGCGTTTGAAACATCGTCTTCGCACATACACGGTCGGCAAAATACGACGTAGTATGGGTTCAAGGTCCAGGCCTTTCGAACCTCAACCTAATGCGGCCTTCATGTTATAACGTCCTCGCTGCTCGAACTTTTGACCCCCTGCCGTATAAACAGCCGCGCTCATGCCGTAATTGATTCATAGTATGGGAGTAACCCCATACGGTAGGGTCCCGACTACAGTGAGTGAATAGCTCCAGACAGCGGAGACATTATAACGTGAAAGCCGCAATTCACGGCTGTCGTGTAATTTTCTTAAAATTCATATGTAATTAGACCGTATGCATGTTGACGAGCCAATGCCGTACATCGCAAAACTCAAGACACAGTCTTGATGCAGTCGAAAAATGGCAACACCCTAAACTTATGGAATTACAGATAAGCTGTTCGTGAGAATTCGTAGGAATATAACGTCACGTCCAGTGGCTTAATTTGGCCAGGGCCTTTTCGCGGTGCACTGTCAAAGGGAATATCCGAACCTTAGTGGTAATGAGTGCCGTTAATAACTTACTGCCTATGTAAATTTGGCTGATTTTTTAATGACTTTGGGAATGCCAGAGTTTATAAAACGCCACATATACACCAACGCAAAGAACTACTACATATGTGTCAACTTTTGGGCAGGTCCAACCTTGTATTTTCTCTTCCTAAGACATCATATTACATTCATTTCAACTTCAACCTTAAAATTAACATGAATTTATTTTCCTTCCCTGGGGAGATATTCACTCTTCCAGAGGGGTGACTTTTATAATCTATCTTGTTAGGACATTTTCTACTATTTCGGGCGCGGGGACTCATAATTTTCCTTATTTGGATTATATGGTTCCTATATTTCAAAATACTAATCTGAAACTCAAATCTGCTAATATTCAATATTTCGAACCAAATACTAAAATTTATTCCATTTTCAAAGCTTTCCCAAAAAGGGGTGGTGGTTATGTTTCCCGAGTGGAATGGCACGCGGCCGCACCTTGGGTAACCACCCCATTTTACTCTTATTTCGGGGACAATTATTCTCAGGATGGATTGGAATTTACAAATTTATAAATTCCCTTACTTTTGATTCAAATAACATATTCTTCTTTGAATTATTATTAATTTCTCCCGGTGGGGTGTAACATATTTTGTCCACGGTAGAGTAACACCTATCCTCACTCAGGTGAACCCCTTACCTACCTCTATTTGGTGATACATTACTTCTATACCCTGACACAATACTCCATTTTTACCCCAAAAATCAACCTTTTCACCTTATTGGTAAAATTATAAATCTATCAGAACTTTATCACCTAGGGACAGATTCTATCCTAAGGTGGGACTACATTTCATCCCTTCCCTAGGCTAAGAACATTCTAATTGTCCCATAATCCTACTTTCTCACCTTTTGGTATTCCCTAATTTCTACTCTTTTGCTCCAATATTAGATACTCCGATATTTAACTTTTTCTAATTCTAAACGATCTCTTCAACCTCTAAACTATCCAATGGGGTCCTAACTACCTATTCTCAGCTGAAAATATACCTAGCCCCTGACGAAGATACTCAAAAACTACCTCCTTTTCGATCCTAAAACTTTCGCAAAATTTCAAAAATTTTAATAATAATTATTATTAAGTAATATTAATTACTAAATAAATTTAGCTAGCTACTAGTTTTCTTCGCTTAAAACTTTGGCTTTTTCGACAAATGTGCGCATGCGCCGGCTGAAGTAGTCGTGAATGTAATTCGATTGGACGACGTTGACTCGCGACATGTTTTTCTTTCATTTTTCCAGTTTAATATATATATTGTGTTGTGTTAATTTTTGTGTGCTGAAGTTTTTTTGCTTGTTTTTTTTTTCTTTCTTTTATGTCACTTTTCTTGCAATTTTTCTATACTTTTATTATTATATTATTAATATGATAGCATAAAATATTCTTAGGTTTGCTGATATTTTTTCTTTTGTGCAGTACTTATAGGACTTTCAACAGATGTGCTTTGGCTTTAGGATACCCCTATGCGTAGTGTCTATGGAAATTCATGCGTAAGGTTTTCAAGTACTTAGTTGTTTTAAAAGGTAGGTACACATATAGCCCCTACCCACAAATAGGTGTAAACACAGATTAAAGTATATAGTGACAATGCAGGAGGCTCGTCCTGTACTCTCTGAATCCTGCCGAGGTGGCGGGATGGCTAGGCATAGTAAGCCCTAGCCGGGTTTAAGGCAGACCAGAAAGAGGGCAGCCCATCCCCTGAACGGGAACCTCTGGGTGGGATTGGTCTTTCTCCTGTTCCGGCATCGTTCCACCACCCGTTGGTCTCCAGGCTGCCACAACATGGGCTGCTCTATCGTCGAAGGTTATGACATTGGTAGCATGCTCTAGGGTGGGGCCTAGTCACCGGAACTAGGTCTTCGCGCAAGCTTCGCCTAGGGGTTGCCCGATGCATAAGCCGGGGAAATTTTACGCTTAGGGGGCTTGGCAGTTATGGGCCAACACCCACGTTCTATTCAGGGGCATCCTGTGTCACTTGTCCCATTAACACTAACCCATAAAATTCTTAGTTGTTTTCAGATCCCCAAAGCCTACAGCTTATTCAGGTAAAGTTACGACTTGGGTATGTGTATCCCATAATACACGGTTATCGCGAACCCATAGCCGTATCTAAATATCCAAAAATCAATACAAAAATTGTTATCATGATCTATATGTACCATTTTGCTGGACCAAGGAATCACCGTTGTGTTACAGTATTGTTACCAGTTATTCTACTCCTACCCCAGGTGCATAATGCCGGGGCTGTTAAGTTTTTTTATATATCATACATTGGGTACTAACGTTGTTAATTTGTTTATAATTTCTGATAAAACTTAATACTGTCACGGTGCGCCCGAGTAGACCCGCGACCAGCTGAATTAAAATGGACATCGAGTAATGTTGGCGAAGAAAATTGGCGTTTAATGACAAAATATTTATTGAGTAATTTATTAGCAAAGGATGTTCGAGTAACTGTTGATAACATTTACTAATGGTAATTTCCGATAAATTTTGGAAAAGGAATACCTAAGTAATCTTGCGTTACTTTTAGCTTTTATTTTATAGTTTGTCAGTGTTAAGGAAGGAGGGAGCTGCATTAGCTCTGAAGGCATCCAAGCTCTGGCTTAACTCAGCAATGCGGCCCGAGTTAAGACAGGGTATGGAGCTGGAGAAGGTATTGGCCGCTGTCAGGTTTAAAACTTATAGGAAATCTCGTGTAACGATAAATCTTTAATGTGGTTAAAAATTATTGGAATAATTAGTTAAGGAACAAAGTGTATTACCTGTGTCCTGGTATAATACTAATAAGGAATGCAGAATAATTGCACCAGGGCTTTAATACTATTGTTATATACAGGTTGGCCTAAAAGTTTAAGATGTGTTCTGCAATGTCACTTTTAACTCTAATAACGTAGCAGAACAAGGATGGGTTTGATGGTCGCCTAGCGCTACACGCAATTAACAACAAGCCCTA
>JASANE010016497.1:0-54512 GCA_030248225.1 Trileptium ribeirensis | reverse complement strand
TTTATAACAAGTTTCAAACTAACTGGCCTGTCTACAGTGGGGACCCCACTTTCCGAATCCCCCATGTTCGTGAGATTTTCCCCCGTGTGCGCCACCCACTCGGCTGAAACCCCATGTTCAACTAAATGCAAAAAATTTGTCAAAATTTATGTTGTCTGCATGTAAAATGTTTTAAAACATTAATTACCACTGTTTAATGCTAAAACGTCGTTTTATACCTTAAAAATACGTGCATGGCAGTAAAACATCATGAAAATGTTTAGTGTTTTAGTATATTCAAGAAAAAATTTATTCCCACCTCCCCATTTGGAAATTTCCCACGAGAATGAACATGGGGCCCCCCGAAGTCCCTCCCCCCTTTTTGGAGGGCGTGGACAGGCCAGACTTCAGGGTGACGACGTTATAAAAACATAGTTAGCTTATTAATTATAGCAAACAATACAGTTTATGTTGACGTTGAAACAGGTTCCAGTCTTTGAATTTTAAACTTTTGCTAGTGTATCATCGACGTGCCGCACTACGCACTTCCAAACGCAGTGCTCTTACGACCCAAGCTATTGTAACCTCAGGGGCGGACCTAACAGACTCATTCTGGTCATAACCTATAATAGGCTCAAAATAACCTATATAAAAAATTAGAAAATGATCAAAATGTATTCTCAAAAAGACATGAAGGTGTTATAGGTAGCTAAAAATTTAAAAGACTCGATGATCTTATTTTGAGTAAGTTAATATTTCCTATACATATTACACAGTATTTTTCACATTATATTGCGTTTATACTATTTTGTTTGGGTTGTGCGCTGCTATCGCTACTTGAAGTATCCGCTGGTAGTTACACATTCATCAGCGGTACAAAATATCAACATCAGCAATGTGCAGTTAGTATTGTTAGGATATTTAATGTTCAAAAAGTATGAATTATGGCCGCACCTGATCGACTGGTTTCAGTAAATTTGTACTATTGTTAAAAATATACCTGCCGGGTCCTTCGGTTGCACCATCACCAACGCCACGGCAAAATTCGCATTTTCGAGTATCCACTGCCGACGTACGAACACAACCATTGCCATCAATCAATGTCTACAATAATACGCTTATACACAGTCAGTTATTTCAATACCTTGAGATTGATGTAGTATATGCGCGAGCAACCAGAATTGTTTTGCAAAAGGTAAAAATATTACCGGAATAGGAATTCTGGCTTTAAATTCTTGGAATAAATATTTCTAATTTTTTTACTCTTGCGATCCAAATAATTTCTAACCTAGATGGCGAAATTTTTCGAAATTTTAGTGGCCATAGAACGTAATAACTCTGCTGCCTAAGTTCGCTGCGTGTTCGTTACAAAACCTAAGCTTTATATAATCAACTTTGCCCGTCATTAAATTTTCAAATTAATAATCTTTCAGCATCAATTATTACATTGATATTTTAGTAAACCGTACAAAACCGTAATGTTACATAATGGTCCAACAACTAAAATCAGTATTTCGCACTCAATCGTTGTTCGGATCATTAAGAAACGTATTTTCCAACATGACGGAACGATATGGTTTAGCAAAAACAACAAAAAAATAAGCGATTCTTGTTCCTTGTTGCATGTTGTGTTTTTATTGATTTGCCATTGATGATTCGCCTCAAATGTGGTAACGTGGCGTTGGCAAATATTACTAAATTACAAGCAAAATTTGTTGCATTTACTTAAAAACAATGCTGTTTCAACACATAACACTATTTACGGTACTGCAATTAAGTTCTTAGTACACGGGGCCGAAGTAAAAATCATCAATATAGTTTCAAACACTTTAGCTTGGTAATAACTTTTTGTTTGAAATCTATACAAAATTTTACCAGTCAAAGTAATTTTACCAGCCGACATAAGGAAATTGCATTACGAGTACCTTAAAGTTGTGTTTCTCGTTGGTCCGTAACAATTAGGAATGTGAACACGACATGAGAGGTAGTAATGTGCAACACCGAAGGCCAACCAAAATGTGTGAAACTATTATACATTTGTAAACCGTACTTTTATTTCTAGAAATTAACAGTACTTTAATTACCCATAAAAATATTATTAACTTTTTGTCGGACTGCTATAAAGCAGTTGTTCTGATTTTCTTCAGTCGAATAATATTTGTAGATCATCAAAATATTTTTAACCTGTACTGGATCTGGCTTGACGGGTCGTTGATTCGCAGCGCGAACCAAGATGTGACATTGCCACCTCTGCCAGTGCCGTTCGACAGGCTTTCGTTCAAGAGGCACAGCCTTGAATAAATAGCTACAAGAAATTATTTCACCGCTGAGCAAACAACAAACCACTTCAGTAAGATATAATAATCACACTTTACAGAAGCTCCTCGGTTGGCGAATTCCGAATTGAACTTTATTAAATTTGAAAATCAAATAAAGGAAAAACAAATTGAATAAATCGGGAAACGTGGCTATGTGACATAAACACCCACAAGACACAATTTAGAAAGCAATAGATATTCACTTGTACCGTCCCAGCTTTAGCTTGGACACGGGTAAAAGTAATAAAAGGTACAACTAGGGACTATAGTTGGACACAAAATACTGGTATGAACTAGGGACTTGTCTCATTGCCAAGAAAGTGAATTCTGATTGTAAATAGCTATATCTATACTAGTAATTCTATCGAACTTGCAGGGCGTACTTAAGCACACAAAACTAACACTGGCAATAAATTCCCCATGCCCAAAAAACCCTCAAGTGCAAGTTATCAGCCTCCCAGGATGTCACAATAAATTAGGAATTTTGGGTCGAGGAACCATGGGAGTGCCATGCCCCGTACCCATGGAAACATTGGTCTCAGAGCAAAACCAACACTGACAATGGGTTTTCCGTGCCGGAAAACTCACAAGTACAACTTTTCAGCCGACCACGACGTCAGAAGAAATTTTCGAATTTTGGGTCGAGGAACCACGAGGCTGTCATACCTAAAACTTCATGAACCGGAGGCTTAATCGAAAAACGAAAAAGCGGCATCGGGATTTATCGTTTTGTTATGAAATAAAACCAATCAGAGAAATAAATTCGAAAGTTGAGATAAAAATAACCTTGCTTTCGTGAAGGGTACTAAAATGAGGTAAAAACCTTTATTTTGCTGTCTGACCCCGAACCTTGGGGGCGCCATAACCCCGTACCCAAGGAACCATGGGTAGCAGAGCAAAACCAATACCGACAATGAGCTTACCATGCCCGGAAACCCCAAGTGAAACTTTTCAGCCGCTAAGGACATCAGAACAAATTTTTGAATTTTTGTTCGAGGAACCACGAGGGTGCCACACCTCAAACTCCAGAACCGGGCCTTAATCGAAAAACAAAAAAGAGGCGTCGGCATTTATCGTTTTACTGTGAAACAAAACTAACCAGAGAAAAAATTCAAAGTTAAAATAAAAACAACCTTGCTTCCGTGAAGGGTACTAAAATGGGTTTAAAACCCACATTTTGACCCCTAACCTCGGAACCAGATCCCAAATCACAACACTCTCTGCGATGTACACAGTAAATCGACTATGTTGGTTAGAATGAGCCCAAGATCATGAAAATCAGTCAAGTCGTTCCCGAGTTATGGCCGATCACACACAGACGGAATTTAAAAGAGTTCACCCTTGCAACACACAATCTCCACGTCGTACTGAAAAAATGACTCCAACCGCTGCCGAACAATGTTAAGGAGATATGACCAATTTAGTGTCTTCGGAATTCTAAGGTTCCATTTACTACCCATCTTAAAGTAATCCTGCCTGGCAGGTGAAGTCAGCGCACAAAACTGTGTAGGCAAGGTTTTTTGGGATTCACAGGTGTGTCTGTACCCAAATATTCTTACGTGTACCCATAAAAATTTTGCTGTACCCACGCTGGACCCAGGGCAGCTTCGGATTCGGAGACATTGGGTTTGCTAATAAATTTTATTAGGTTTGCGTTTGCTTTGGATCATATGTAATATGAAATCTCTTCATAACATAAATTAATAAATCAATGTACGTAATAAGCAGATTAATACAGTCTAAAAATATACAAAATATAATTAGCGCGCTGGAATTCCACAAACCATGACGCTGTGCACCTGACAAATGCGCACATGAAATTTGGACCAATCTTTTGCAGTTAGAGGTGGTGTAAATTTCGTATAAGAGTATGTAATTATGTTTCTTTATTGTGCAAAAATCATGAAATTCTGGAGCCAAAAATTATTGCAAATCTTGACCCAGCGTTTGAAGTTTGAACCTAATTTCCGTTTAAAAAAATACCTTGTGTGTAGGGCTTTGCCTGAACAAAATGAGCCCAACCGCGGCCGCATCGCGCTAGCCGTTTAGGAGATATAATCAATTTAGTATCTTCTGGATCCCAAGGCGCCATTTCTGGCCTGTCCCCAGGCCTCTAAAAAGTGGGAAGGGAGGGTGGCCATGTTCATTCTCGAGGGAAATTTCAAAGTGGTGGAATAAATTTTGCTCAAAAATAATAACCATTCCCTATTTTCATGCAGTTGCACTACCGTGCATATATTTTTAAGCTATAAAACGACGTTTTAGCATTAGAAATAGTGGTAATTCATGTTTAAAAACGTTTTGCATACAAAAAAATAAATTTTGAGATATAAAAAAATTGGATTTAGTTGAACATGGGGTTTCGGCATAGTGCGCGGGGACAGACATGGGGAAAAAACTAACGAACATAGGGATTTGGAAATTGGGAATCCAGGTCTGGCTTTCCCAAGGAGGAGGTTGGGGCCCCGGGTATTTCGGCCTCTGCAGATGCCAATTTTGTTCAGGCTCCCAGGTATTCTTTGGCTTCTTACCCGTTCAGCCCCCCAAGTATTCTTTGGCTTCTCCCGAGTTCAGCCCCCAGGTATTTTTCAGCACGGCTAAAAAGCTGTCAATTTTCTATCCGACACAAGAAATATGCCACTATTCCCTTATTTAGCTCAAAAAAGTCCCGAAATTTTTGCCCTGTGGGGTTAAACAACAGCATAATTACCGACAATCCATAAGTTTTCACCATAAATGTGTATTATTATTGTATATTTACTGTGGTGGGTCGGGGTGTATTTCAATCCCCCAGTTCGACCTGGGAGAAATCAAATTTCTCGCCCCAAGGTGCCCCCAGTTCGACCTGACGGGCCCCAGTTTGGTTTCCAATCGTACTGTGGAGGCAGTTCGGGAAAGCCAGCCCACCATCACCCCAAGACAGACCAGCATTTAAAAACCCATCTTTATGCTTCCTGGCGGATGAGGTCAATAGCAACGCGCCGGACATTGTGGTATATAGCTTTTCTTTCTGAACAAAATGAGCCCAACCATGGTAGGATCGTTCTAGTCGTTGAGGAGTTTGACCAATTTAATGTGTTTGGGATTCGAAGGGCCCTTTTAAAAATCAATCTTAATGTAACCTTGTCTGGCAAGTGAGGTCACTAGCAGCATACCGTTCATAGCTAATTAGAGCTTTGCTTTCCGTACAAAATGAGCCCATCGCCGCCGAATCACTCTAGTCGTTGAGGAGATTATGAACAATTTAATGTCTTCTGTATCCAAGGGACAAATTTAAAATACCCATTTTGATGCAACCCTGCGTAGTAGGTGAGTTTAGTAGGAAAGCACTGTAAATAACTATTTAGAGCTTTGCTTTCTGGACCAAATGAACCCAACCGCAGCCGAATAGCTCGAGGTGTTGAGGAGATAACTAATTTGGTGTGTTCGGAATCCCAAGGGCCCATTTAAAAACCCATGTTAGCCCAACCATGAAGCGTAGGTGACCTTGGCAACAACACACTCCATAAAGTTTGATATAGCTAAACAGGCTGAACAAAATGAGCCCAACGGCGGCCAGACCATACCCGCGGTTATCGAGACATTACATAACATGTTTTGGTGGGAGCCCTAGGGACTCTACCCGGACCCGCTTTTGAGGGAGAAGAAGTGGGAATCGGTTTTTGCGTCTAACTATAGGATACAAACAAAGATTTAAAGTATTCCGATGAACTATTGAGCAACCTGCTCTATTAATCTGAAGTTGGGTTATGCAGGTCACATGAAAAACCCGCAAACAGACAAATTTCACAATCTTGACCAATGAGAAATCTTCTTTTCTAGAAAGCGGATGTTTTGCCATAGAATGGTGCATTTTCGCTCTTTAGTACACTAAGACCAAATGAAATGTATTTTTATAAAATTGTGCCAAATTTAAAAATTTTATTTTCTTGTACATGGATGGAAAAACAAAAGTAGTGACGCAGCTACACAACGCAGTTCCACACTTTGTTAAAACTGATGTCACCCAACCCCACTGGTGTGGTGACCGTCAGTTTATGAAAACGTTTCGCAAGATATACTGTCTTGTGCGGCTTCATGCACGATCTGTAGAGTGCTGCTTCGCCATTTTCGCCAGGCCACGTCCCTAAAGTTTTTTCCGGATCGTCTAACACGGGTCGTCGTGCGAGAGCTATAATTAATATCAATTTTGTTTGTCATTCTTAAACTAACCTCGTTTCTTTAAAAGCAAATTAAATGAAATGGGTGTTGATATCCAGCTATATTTGTACACGGTTAATGGTTTCTGGCATATACCCTTCACTACTGTAGTAAACATGACGCGCGACAAAAATTTAATAAGCACGATCAGGTTTTTGTTTTTCTGCAAACAGGGTGCATCTATACAAAGCTTCATAAAAATGCACACATATATTTTAAAATGCACAGGTCAGATTTAGGCCACTTCTAGTCAACACCCGACAAACAAGAAAATAGAAAACAAATTCAACTATCAAATTGAATAGAAAAGGTGAAAGTGTCAGTTTAGTACCTAAATTTTATTCTCACGTGATGATTAAGTGATCCTGATATTACAACTAATCTGTTTGCTTACATGTGACACACGACCGTAACCAACGGTTGACGGATAATTGATTATCAGTGGTGCTCGACCGAGTTTTGATGCCAGCTGAGCAATACCTAAAGGCTCTTCGCTACAGCCAGCGTAGCGTTCACCAGAGCTTAGCAATTTTTGCGTTAACGGCAGATGATCTTCGTTTGTCAATGGTTTAACATCGTCACAATCGCTGTTAGACGCAAGATTAGTAATTATCGGCGACGGCACTTGTTTCATATCGGCAAACTGTGGAAACGTCTTGAATAGACGACCCATTGTGTCTTGGCTAAGTAGCGGGAGAGCATTCTGTAATTAGGTTGCAATGATCATGATAAAATACTAAGGACACATGCAAGAAACACAAACAACTTGTAACAAACTGGTCTCTGCACAGGGCCAATCTTTAACCTGGGGGAGACGAGTTTGAGCTGAAATAAAAGCATAATATTTTAGATTAGAGCGGGGTTTAAATCAATTTTTTCGTTATAAATACGGAGAGATACGCTAAAATATTGTCTATTGCAAGGCAGTATTTTAATGATCTAATTAATTATGCATACGAAACCAGTTCCTTCAAAATCAGGCTGACGGATCCACCAGAATAGTTTCTTGGTTGATTACTTCACTGACCATTTGAATTTTATACAAATTATTTCTTGGTAGTCGCAATATTTAGCATAACCGCATTAATGGAATGATCCATATAGCTAAAAATAATTTTATTCATTAACTTCAGATGCGCCTATCATTTTTTGCAAACTAGCACCCGATTCATTCGATGGCTATATGCCAAGACCTACAATAATATTATGCCAAGACCTACGATTCCAACATCTTAAGGTACCTTAAACAAAGTTTTTTATACAGTTACAAGCAGAATTAAGTGCTCATCAAATCGAACACAGACGAACTCGAAACAAAACGCAATCGATTCGTTTAATGCATGAGTAAACTTAAGCTGCGCCCCTTACCATCCTCTTTTGACAAAAGCGATTGCCATTCATTTGTACACTGAACACAAATTCCATTTTTGCGTTAAAGAACAGAAATTAGTCCGTTTCATATTCCATACATTATAATTTGAAAATGTTCGCGAACACACTGGTGTTAAAGTACAGGGACCGAATTGCATTCGCTAATGGCGTTATGGAACAGAAAAATGTCGAAATTGGATACGGCTATTGAAATTCGAGTTTTGTTCGCTAACAACGTTTTGTATATGGTGTCAAAAGAGGATGGTTGGGGGCGCATCTTAAGTTTACTCTTGCATAAACTAAATTCATTAAATTAAACGCAAACCAACATTATTTATTAAAATATTTTCTATTTCAACACAATCGAAATTCATGAAATTAAACGCGAACTAAGATTTTTTATTTTTTTATTTTGACGCAATCGAAATTCGTTAAATTAATCGACTTTCGTTTAAACGATCGATTTTCGTTTAAACGCAAACGATCGAAATCGAACGAAACTTCGATCGATTTTTGAGCACTTAATTCTGATTGTAACTGTATATAATTTTTTTGGGTTTTGTTTATAGCAAAAAATATTTAATATCCATGCATATTAATAATGCGTAATTATATTTATACATTAGATGGCAGTTTTGTCATAGGCACGAATCGAAATCTGGTACGCTGACAATCGAAACTCGTTTTACCCGAAACACAAGCTACTTAGTATCCTCATTGCCTTCCAGTAAGGTACCTATAGCTCACTGCGGGTAGAGATAAAATAGGGCAAACATTGCTTTGGTAGCATGTCAACAGCATTTAGAAACTGAAATAAAAATAAATCGTTATTAGGGAACAGTCAGCGAAAAAACTATTAACTTCTCGATTAGTATACGCAAACGATTTGCTTTTGTTTCTGTCCGCGAGTAAAGATCAATTATGTTTGACAATAAATAAAATGAAATAAAAGCAAATCGGTATTAGCGATCAGCCCGCGGGTGGTAACTACTCAATTTCTATTCGCAAACAGTTCCTAAAAACGATCACAGCTGTTCAACACCTACTCGCAAATTATTGGCGAATGGTTTGCTTTTATTTCTGTCCGCAAGTGTAGATCAAGTGGGGCACGCTTGACAGCAACCTTGAAGGCCACTAGCTACGGTGGCACGATGTCATGAAAACGAATAATAGGAAGAAAAACGACACTCATAGGACATATATTTTACCCGAGCTTCTTCAGCTTTTATTACCGTATTGCACGCCAAGGCAAACTCCACGTAACATTTATCGTTGCAAAATCTGACGGCGTCCTCATCCTGCAATAAAAATTGCAAAATTAGAAACTAACCAAACTAGTCAAATATTAACTAGTAAAAACTCGAACTGTACAGAGAGACACTGACTCTAATATTTTTCAAACAATGCTTTATTTAATAATATACCCCTATCAGCAACCATCACCCTCAGCCTATGGTCAGTCCCTAGGTCAACCATGCCTAGTGGCTGTTAGGTACAACATACAATTCACAAGTAAATACGTCACAGGAAGAGGGTATAATAATTGAATAAAAAGAAAATCAGCATGGGATTATTTTTTACAGTTGATGTGGTTTCGTTCATAATGTAAAAACGATGTAAGGTCAATTTCTTTGGATAATATTTCAAGCACTGAGATCTTATCTCCTGAAGCAAGGTTGATAATCGATGTCTTTCCAGTGCCATCAGTAGTACAGTTGGATGTAATACTTAATCAGCTTTCTAACGAGAATAATAGTATTTTCGCAACAAGCAGCACATTCGTCAACGAGCGACAATTATTTTGGGGGTCTCAACGATAAAACGAAGGACAAATTTGTAGAATTAATCCAAAATGCGAATCACATGTGCTATTTGAGTAACATATATTGAACAGCACTGCTTTATAGAACCTTTAACTATTTGTTTAAAGGCGAGCAAATAAATAGAATTTTACAAAAAATCGTAATTTACTAATGCTTGACTATGATAAAACTCGCAAAATATCACGTTTCGGATTACAACTAAACCACAGCGAAACATGCCAAGCGAACGGACTTTCCACCGAGGGCGGGTCGAAATAAAAAGATTTTTGTGTTAGTGTAACTAGTAACTATTTTATTAGAGATGGATTTCGAAATTTTTTCAATGATAAAAGCGATGAGGGTGTGCTCTTTAGAGCTACAATTAGAATCGGAATTAAGTTATCAAAAATGGACTTCTATTTGGCCGTTTTGCGATTAATTTAGCGAAGTTCTATGACGTTAAATTGACATAAAATTGGATATAATTGTAAAACCCATTCCGAAGTTAAAAAATTTGATCAATTTAAGCAAAAAATTGGTTGAAAAATAATTGCTTTGGTAGGATGCAGAATACGATTGTAGCGTTCCTTAGCTCCAATCAGCCCAGCATTGTAAAGTTCGAAAGAGTCACAATGGTTTAAGAGTGGTATATATAGAAAGAGAAACTAAATACATGTGATTAGACATGACATCCATAGATGATTCATGCTCGATTTGTCTTGCCAGCAATTGCGAGATACTAACAGTCAACTCGAAACGGGCTAATTTTAGACCCAAGCTTACACCATAGTATATTGAATACGTCTAGACTCACATATTATGCATATCACAACAAAACAAACTTAGGTGGGCATGGCGATTGCATGATCAAATTTTCAAGGCAAAATATAATACGCGAGTAAATTTAAGGTGATCCCACCAACCGTGTCATTTTGTAATTTGGCATAGAAATTGTTACGGAACACTTTTTGTTTGATTGAAAGTAGGCGCAAAGCCGTCTGGGAAAATACTTTGTGCGACTGAAATCTAGCCACTTTGCGTTCGCGAAAATTCAACAAAAATTTCCAAAATTTTTGAGAATGAAAATCTGTTGAATCAGAATTAAGCGGGTTATATTCGCGAATATCGAAAATATAATCACAGGATCGATTTGATAATGATTTCACTATTCCAGTGCATTTGTTCCCGAACGTCGAATAATCAATATACAAACTGATAAGCACTTAGGGCCCGGAATCTCTGCAAATTGAAAATCCAAAAAATTCTGTTCGAGCACAAGGTTTAATTTCTGGCACTTCGATTTAACTTTGGCAAATCTCGGTTACCAAAAAATCGAATAAAATTCAGCATTGTTCCCATAACCAGGATTTGCGATTCCATATTGTTATTGCAAAATAGGATTGTTAGTGGAAGTCACCTTGAGATTGTAATGCTCATGCACGAACAAAATTGAATCAAAATAAAAAAATTCTGTTTATATTGTGTGCCTTAAATTTAGAGTTGTATATCTTGAACGTATGGATGACGAAGGTTGGTGTTTGCACACACACTGAAACGTACCAGAGATTGACTTGGATTCGCACCGAGTTGGTGCTGCGTTTTGTATACCGAAGTTAGTTGCAACACTGTTGAATTACAGTGGCGACAAGGCACACCATTCTCGCTGAGATTGTGCGAATTTGTCACCTCAACCTTAATTTCGCGCGGAGTCGTACATGTTGAGGCATCTGTTGCACTGTTATCATTGTGAGATTTATTGTTCGGAAGCATAGCTAAACAAATGTAAAGCGTTATGCATAACAGCCGTCTAAGACGTATAGGCTTCACAATAATTCTGGCCTGTCCACAGTGGGGAGGTGGGGGACCCCCCACTTTGCAAATCCCCCCATGTTCGTAAGATTTTCCCCATGTCCGTCCCCCCCCATTCGGCCGAAACCCCCATGTTCAACTGATTCCAAAAATTTTTTATGTCTGAAAATTTATGTTCTTTGGTTGGAAATTGTTTTTTAAACATTAATTACCACTATTTATAATGCTAAAATATTGTTTTTTAGCTTGAAAGTGCGTTCACAGTAGTAAAAATGCATGAAAATATTTTGTATTTTTAAGCAAAATTTATCCCCCCCACTTTGAAATTTCCCCCGAGAATGAACATGGGGCCCCCCGAAGTTCCTCCCCCACTTTTCGGAGGGCTGTGGACGGGCCAGTAATTAAGTAAAAAATTAAAGAAAAATTACAAATGGATGTCGCTGTTATTTCAATTCAATTGTAAACGCACGGATAGCACTGAGTTGCTTAGTTTTTTCGGTCTCTATTAAACTCCACAACGAACCCACGTAGCAATAGTTAGGTTCGTAAAAATACAGGACATTTTTGCAAAAATAGAGGACAACAATGGTAAATATACAATTATGTTGTGCAGTGGAATTTGTTACTAACTTTAGTTAAATGGAGCTCTAATCCAGTACAAAAATTTTGAAAAAAGACGACGAAAATACAGGTCTTAACGAACAAATTGCAAAAATGAAGGAAAATATAGAATTTCTAAGCAGATAACGAACAAAATATTAGGACGAAACCACACTACGCATTTATACAAATTTTGAGCACAAACTCATATAGTTAGTTTAAAATCCTAAAATATAATTTATCAGTCGAGAAAATGGTTCTACCACAATCCAACATCCATTTTCTACGACAAGAAACGTTTTATTACGACAATCTAGTACCACTTTAAGCGTAAGTGTTTAAACCACAAATTAAATAGCTTGAAATGACCAAGATCGCTTGGCCGAAACACATTCTTCGCTAATCATTCGCTGTTAATAAAAGCCTATGATTATTTTACTGATTATAACTGAAGAGCGGGCTACTTGGATTTGGGATGGACCACCAGGCATAGCAAGCACATAGAGAACCTAGACTGAAATATAGCAACTGTGTTATAAGAATCTGCAAAGTGGAAAGTTGACAGAAACTACCTTATACAGCGAGAACATTACGCAGTGCTGTGTACGAATGTGATTCCACATAAAATTAGTCCCAATATTAAGTGCTTAGTATAAATGAATTTAAAGGAACAACGTTTTCTCCAACCAAATAGCTATGATACCGTAAAGTGAATGCAGAAAAAAATTATGTCTGCACAGGATGGAATCTGCTCTCCTCATATAAAATAATATTAGTATTAGAACACAAAACATTTTATATTTTTGTAAAATTATCAAGTGTAAATTCACAATCATTATATACCTTTCTCAACTATATCTTTAACATTTCCTGCAACGTTTTCGGCCATAGACGTTTGTTTGGAGTCAACGAGTTCGGCCAAAGCCGTTAACACTCCTTCAACATTTTTTGTTCGATCAACAGAAATGCTATCACTAGAAGTGCTCGTTGCTGCCAAGGAGTACATTGGATTGGAGTTTGATTTGCTGGACGTCTCCACAGAATGGACTGACAACTTTCGACGTGACGCATCGTTTCGGTCACGCACTGGCTTAAAAATATTAATATAGTCAAATACAAAATAAAGATCCACACATGATGATGCATTTCTTTGCAATATGAAATAATTATTGTATTGGATCCAGGCAAGGAATTTACGTGGCGTGATAATTTAGATTTTATTTACTAAGATTGGTTATTTCATTTGCAACAAATAATTATTGAATTACGGACACATTTACTTATATCGCCATACCCTTTCGAGGATGTACTCGCACTGACATGTCCGCTGCTGTGGATGGTTTATGCGCTTTCAAAATCCATATGATGGCCGCCACCATAATTACACTGAATACACGACTTAATTGTATAGCAAAATTCACCTTTTCTGCATACTGTTTTATAGCATGAAAAAAATTAGAACGACGACAGTTAGATGTACCCAAAACTATGGAAACATGTAGAATATACAAAATTTTCATTCCAACGAAAAATCATGAAAATAAGCCCAAGGCTTAACATTGATACTCCCAAAGATTCCTACTTTTCAAAAGTCTGCGGGCAGGCAAGTGCTATGTTTAATGAAGAATTCAAACTTACTTATCAAATTAGTGCTATTAAAGAACAAAAGGTGAAATTTGATCATGTAATAAAGTTAGTATATTAGTAGATAATTTGCCATAAATGACCGTCACCTATCGGCCCTGCAATAAATTAGTGTACCGGACATGTTTCTAACAGTAAAAAATTCATTCAAACAGAATTCAAACCAAACCAAACACTAATCAATACATGAAAATCAACAAAGAAACCCGCGGCCTAATTCGCCGACCCAATTTATTTGTTACCACTAGTACTAAAACTTAGACTATCAAAGTTAGACTGATAATGATAATAATCAGTTGCAAAATATACATTATTTATACCGATGAGGGCGGATCAGGAGGAACGTGATGGCTCGTCACTGTCGAAGTTAATTTTAATGCAGGAGATAGTCGGCCTTCGGGAATTTCCACAAGTTTCAAACCGGGATACACAGTGTTTGTTGCCAAATTATTGTTTTCGGGCTCAGGACTACTTGAACAGTCATACTCTGCAACACTTGGTGGTCGACTGCAGCTAAACACAAAGTTTAAAAAGCAAAATAAAATAGTAAAACACAGTCCGGTGCGACTACAATTTGGAAAAGAATGGCCCATGCAGCCAGTTAGCTAATTCTGCATGAAAGAATAAAAGCAACCAAACAATAAGATATTTCATATTACTGAGCCATAATTACATATATGCCCAAAGTCCAAGGTCTCAGGGTGGTAGCCAGCCCCTTGTAAAATCGGGTCGGCCTGCGGCCTTCCCTCAGCGGGGAACCAAGCTTAGGCGACCGGGAGAAGGTTGGTCGGGATTGGGACACCTTATGTGCTTGCGGGGGTTCATTTCTCCTGTCAGAGGAGAAATCGGTACTTCTCGCCGACCAGGAGTGATCCGACGCCGCTAAGGGCTATTATCCCCTATGAGCATGTATGCACGATTAATACCAATAATTAAAACCAGTAGCTTGTCTTATTTTTCTATGGGAGGCGCCAAGATGGTGAATTCAGAGTGTTGAATATAGAATTCAGAGATATGTACGCAACTATATTGAATATTAAATTACAAAATAGGCCGCCAAGCATCAGTCATGTTGCTTCAATAGTCGAGAAGATTGTGCTCGCAATGTGCAAACACATAGAGGATAAATTGCTCTATTACTATTTTCGTATATCTTAGGTCCATGGGCTTCCGGTGCACCTCCAAAAATAAGGGGCAAACTTTCTGAAAAACAAGAAGTCAAAGCCCCCTTGGAAGGGTGGAGGGACCAAATAGGGGTCAAAATTGTTTTCTTGTATTTTTTGCTTGTTACTTTTTCATATGAAATAATTTTGCACCAATGCATATAATATTGTGCTTTTTTATGTATTTGTGTGCTGGGGCAATTTCAAACCCATGATACATATTCAGCAACGTTTGACTAAAATTTTTAAAAGCAGAGTAGCATTATGTTCTGTAAAGGGTCAAAATCGGAAAGAATAGGGGTCAGCATTTAAGGGGGAGGCCGCCAATAGGGTCAAAATCTCGTTGTGTGGGGTCAGCCCCCCATTCCGGAAGCCCTGCGACAGAATGGTTGCTCTACAAAATGAGACCAAGAACGCCTATATACCTGGAGCGGTTGTGGAGATGCTACCATTTTCGTGTATTTTGGATATGATAGGACCATTTCATCACCTGTTTCGACCCAAATCCTACATCCTAAGAGAACCGTTTAGTATAGTTTTATAGCGGTTTACTTGCTGTATAATTTCATACAGCTATCTAACCGATTATCAAGTTATAATAAGTAATGTAAAGTGATTTTTTGTGTCCCTTTAAAACCCGCTCCAGCTCCTTTGGCCCAATTTTTCGAGGGAAAGATCTTCGGGGCAAATTAAAGGGTATAAATAGAGATTTTAAGCTTCCAAATGAGCTATCGCGAGCGAATCAATCTGTATAGCCTAAAGTCGGTTATCCGCTTCACACTAAAAACGAACATTGTCAAATTTCAACACCGCCACGGCTAATAAGAATTCTTCGCTTCGCTCGTTTCACTCACTCAGAATTCAATAAAACTATATTAGTAATTTGTTTAAAAATAAGGTAAGTTTAACTGAATATTAAATTTATACATGTTTATTTTCCTAATCAATTCACTTAATTAAGGTCATGTTAATCAGATGAAGCAAGAACTCTCCAAGACTGGCTAAATTTTTTATAAGTAGTCGCCTGACAAATCTGATGTGTACAATTGTAATTACAGAACAATAGATACTGTACTCTGCATTTTAATATCAACCGTATTCACCACATTAGAGGTTAGCAAATGTAAAATTGTCTAAGACTAAACTGTGGAAAATTAGCAAATAGTTGAGCAATTAAACGTTTCGTCCACGTTATTCCAAACGTATTCATTGAGCGGAGCTCGGCGAAGCCGAGCGAAGCGCTTTTATTTTCTGTCTGGGAGTAAAAAAGTCCATGTCCGTCCGTTCGTTTGTTCGTTCGGTCCGAAGGATCTCAAGAACCACTGAACGGATTTTAAAAAACTTTTTTTTGTTTGAAAGCCTATCATGTCAAAATGCCTGATATTTGGGATTAAAAAATTTTGAGTGGTTAATTAGTAATTAGCTAATTAGTTAATTTTATGCAGCTAAAATAGAGAATTTTGCAATATTTGTTTTATTTATTGAAATAGAATCGTTTCGATCAAACCATTATAGGGTTTTTTGGGTCGAAGAATTCAAATATAATATTTTTACCAATGATAAAGCCCTATGCCATGTAGTCACAAGAACATAAAATTGAGTACATTCGTAATGCCGCAGCCCAAGCTCCGCCCACAAATGTAGTTCCACTACCGACTAATTAAGTTTTGTGATGAATCACTGTGTACAAAGCTCACTTCAGCAGTTTCAGCGATTTACTCAATTACTCATAATACTAAGCACTCATAATACAAACACCCTAATAACCTACCAGGAATAATCTATAACGATTATGCTGATTTTAATGAGCGTAACTTTTGTGGCGAAACATCAAAACTAACTGGAGCGAAAACAGTGTCGCTGTGGGATGTGGGAATTAAATAAATGTTTAAAACTTAAAATATTTTCAGAAATAATGTATTCGCCAGAAATGAATGTTCGCATTGGATTTCAGAAGTACTGTACTCGCCAAAAATGACTGTTCGCATTGGAACGAACGAAATATCGAACAGAAATTGAACATTATTTATTTGTTCGCGAACAATTCTCGAAGGCCTCTCGAACAAAGTTCGAACAGTATTCGAAAAAGATTAGAAAGAGCGCACCATACATTACAAACAGGTATGGAACAGAACTAGAAGGCACGCGATTTGATAAAATTCTTGAACAAACATCGAACGAAATTCGAGCGAATATTAAACGAACATCACTCATTTCTTGCAAGTACTGTAATGCAATGAGTACACGGATCATGATTAGTTGAATACACTAAACGGCAAGTCAAAAGATTATTCTTTCAGTTAAATTTTTTAATTTCTAAAATTTACAGATAACTCATTATGCTGTTTCTAAGGAAAGGATATGGGTAATAAGCAATAATTCTATGATTGTTACAAATTCGATTCCATCTATAACTCATACATTTTCCGGATTGATATATAATTTCAAGAACTTTAAAATGATCATTTAATAATAAAAATTATGCTGTACTTTCAAAGTAATTCCCAGATTGATGGAATTGCATCTGATTTAAGCAATGATCCATGATCGAAAAGTTATAAAATTTAACTTCTCCCCGGTCATTGTTAAACATATTTGTGTACTGTTACTGAGATGTACAAGGTTGTTAAATATAAGCGCAGTTTAGCCGGTTTCAAAGAATTTACAGAGTATAGATGTCATAAAATAAAAATCAAACAAATCAAAATGTCTAAATCTTCACAATTTCAAACTGTCTCTACATAGATTTTTGTCACTTTGCTTTATGAAAGCAAAATTTCTATAAATTTATCGCTCAAGCTAAGCTGTGGCACACCTAAGTCAACCCACTTAACACCTAAAACGAAAAAGCATTTTCATAAATGAGAAAGTTATTTTGGTTTTTTATTCTCGCCGAAAGAAACATTTCGGAGAATATACGCTCGCAATGAGATACTAGTTGTAACATATGACCAAACCTACAATCCAGAATTTTATCTCAACTAGAAATGCAACACTATGTAAAATTACTCCTAATTTTACTCAGTTGTACGTAAACAAAATTAAGCACTATACATTAGGAAATAATTTTTCTTTATAAAATGTGCCGGAATGACTTAGGCTATACAATTAGAAGTACTCCCAAAGTCGTCTAAGAGAAGATAATTAATATAAAAAAGGCTATGAGTAACTTTGTTCATGACGCTAACTGCGTTCGCAAAATTTTTATGTCACATTTTGTCATCAATTTGGAACCAAACGAGAATGCTCTGCAAGAGAACTACTAAGTGAATATAATATTAACAGTCCCTTCACAACAACGTCAACCCATAGCCGAAAACAAGAATTTGGAGATCCACATGCCCAAAATAGTATAAACTAAGAGTTTTGCTGTCAAAGACTTCACACACATTGTTTTAACATCAAGGGTTTATGAGTTCTCTTCAAGAACCCGTGGCATGTTACAAATGCATGAAATGCTGGGGTGCCACATACGGATACACAAAGTTTAGCATTCTATCAGTCCAGCATTCTATACTCGACAGAAATTAAAAGTTACGCCCGATTTCTCTATTTCTAAGTGGTTCCATATAAAAATTATCAATTAAAAATTACAAATTTCGTAACTATTCATACTTTGTTCAACCAAGTTACATTTTAGTTATTTCTATTAGCCTCGTTAAAATTATTACGATCAAGAAGTTAGATTTTCTTACTTCGAAGATATGTCATCAAACACTGACGATATAAACTCTGCGCATGGAGATCTTTTTCCATCTGTAATAATAAAATGATACTTGACTATTAAAAACAAAACACTACAAATCCGAGAGCCCACCATTGATAAACGACAGCAAATCAAGCAGACAAAAATTTTTAAATGATTTTGAGTTTTGAGATGGAAAATATCAAAAATTATAAAACAGTTCCAGATTCCCTCGGTTCTGCGAACAAACTAAGCCAAAAACTGCCATTTACCAGAATTACGATGCCAATTAACGTTCGGCCAACAATAATTCTTCACAAGAGAAGGATGTCCGCTGTACCAATACATATAACAACTTAGTTATCTGCCTACATTAGAATGTTATCTGGTCACCCAGAGTTGCTAGCGAGTTTACGACCATTTTCAGCAACCTTACGTCTGCTGTCAGGAGCAGACTTCGCCAGTGTCAAAAACGACGGTGCCGTTGACAGAGTATAGCTGGACGACCTTTGTGATCATGTGATGTACTGTTATCAGCAGGCGAAGTAGCAATAGCCGCGGGTTGACGACCGTTGTCCGCAAATAAAGTCCATTACAATGTATGACAAACTAAACAAACTCATTTTATCCTTTACAAGAGCACTCACATTCCATGCACTACTTCGACGCAACGCAAAATCGACATGTGCCTAACTTACTTACTTAATAGTTTTTAATTATTTACGTTCAGACTTGATTGTCCCTGGAAGCTAGCGTAAAGAGTGCTGCGGAAATACATAGCTGTAATATTATTTCCGATTATCTGGTACTTTCTCGAAATGAACATCGAAGTGCAAAGAAAGTCCAAGTGTTATTACCTAACCCATCCACAGTGGGGAAGAGGCGGCCCATTTTCCGAATCCACCCACGTCCGTTCCTCTCGACCAAAACCCAGATGTTAAACTAAATCCAAAATTTTTAGTTTCTGTTAAATTTATGCTTCCTGTATGCAAACTGGTTTTAAACATTAATTACCATTATTTATAAAGTTAAAATATCGTTTTATGCAATGAAAATTCTTGTAGGACAGCAAAAGTACAATAAAACAAAAATATCAAACCTTTTAAGTAAAAGTAATACCCCGTACATTAAAATTTCGTCGAGAATGAACATTGGACCCCCGAAGTTTCTGCAAACACTTTTTGGAGCGCTGTGGACAGACATGATACGTGACACTTTTTGTTTGAAACAGAAAGTCAATTGTCAAAAAGTGCTATGTGCATTTCACGTACTTAACTACATTATGCGTGGAACGTAAGTGAACGGCGAGGGGGTGGGGTGAGCGCAAACTTGTGCATAATTGGCAAAATTTGATAAAAATTTTCGTAAAGTGGAGTGAATTATTACGAGTACCGAAAATTTAGCAAATCTATCGTATGCCCTCTCCGCAAAACCATCTACACACTTCTTGAGCCGACGGTCTTCCCGATCCAAAGATGTAGGTGTTACTTGACAATTTTATCGACTCTGTTTCTTGGTATAAAACAAAACTGTCATTTATCAATTACTTTTTGTATATGATTTGATTAATTTTATATTGAATCAACCAAAAATGTTATTTTCGCAAAAATTCACTTATCATGTCATGCTCTAAGCGCTTCAATTATTATTATAACCAAAAACACTAGTTGTGTAACAAAATCGTTAATAATTAATGGAATTACTGCACGTCACATTCACAATAAATATGACAAAGCGTATCGCACCTTCATACCTATTTATTCCACACATAACGTCAGACAATAACTAAATGCTTTTAACTCTAACTTTAGCTATTGTGGTCAAAGCCACAGTTTTTCACAAAATCCGATTACTCGTAGGTCACGTTTCACGGATAAATATATTAATATGAAAAAAGCATCGTGCCTACTTATCCCATACATGAGGTGTCACAAAATAACTAAACCAGTAGCAGTGAAATTCATTACTAAAACAACCTGGAGTGGCCGTTATATCAGCAAGACTGGGCGACTTCGATGCCGAACGCGCATGTTTCAGTTTTTGTCGGCTAGTAGACCTGTCATGAAATTCGAAATCATAGTAATCGGCCACAAAAGATATCCTTGTATGTCCAGGTTCCATGTTGACAAGGTAATTTTTAGCTGAAACAATTACTGAGAGACATTAACTACGCACCAATGAAAGAACATTAAATCGATTGTTGACTCCTTGTTGTCCTTAAATACTTTAAATTGCGGACTTATGCTAGAAATAAAGAAATCAAATTAGTTATAACTTCTTTACAAACATAACTTAGAAGGAATCAATAAGTGTTACATGACAGCCGTTTACGAAATAATATTATTGTTGCATTCAGTAATGTAGTAATTCCGACAGAAGGGATTAGCATGACACTGTGAATTAACAAGTAGCAAATGAAATGAAGATACTTTCTGGCATCTCCAAAATAACAAATGCTGGTGTTAACTACGGTTTAGGAGTATACACATGGGTTGTTCCTTTGTAACATTAGTTCACGATCGTAAATCCGATGGCCTCGCACGAATCACGGTTCTCCCATCACGCGAACATGCTTTGCACTATGTTACGATTGACCGCGTACACGTGAAAATGCGTTTGTATCGTATACCTTAGTATATACGTGGCCGCTAACATACATGTCCCATTCAGGATGTCATTAATGAGCACAAATAAACATGCGAAGTAACGAAATGGACGCGCACCCTAATGTTCCTATTACATCACAGATCCCTTCAGTTTTGTACGTATAATAATTGTTAAATTAAATTTTCATTAAAACGGTTTTGCAACTGCATAAATTACAGTTTTGCACAACACTATCCATTTTCACAGACATTCTATCAAATGACATGTTGCGTAAAATTATAGATATTCACAAGATTATTATTAGTAACAACCATGTATAAAGCTACAAACACGCGTATTATATTACGAGATTTCTAGAAACAACATACACATTTTTATACCGGATAGACTATAATTGCGTCTTCTTTATTCAAGTTTTTATGTCAACTTGAGACGTGTTTTTACCAGGGGCGGGAGAAAATTTTTGAAAGGGGTGAATTTTGGTAGAGAGAGCTAAAATTGAGCCAGAGGCCACATCCGGGCAATCGTTTTTTCCAGAGGGCACCGAAACATGCAAGCATCCCCAGCCCCTCCACTTTGGACAAGCCAGATTGATACTGGCTACGAAATCCGTAAATCCGTTCCTGTAGAGTGCTAGTACCTATTTATTTAAAGTTGGGGCATGGAAATAAATATAGTCCAAACAGCAGAAAGACATTGAAATATGACAGGTTAACGCAAGGTTTCTTAACCTCTTCTAATAGACACAGCATCGTGTCTGAGACGTGATATTTATGAATTTCGACGACAATTTCGCGCATAAGCGTAGTGTAGCAGTAAACAGAACCATGATAGATATTCGCCAGGCAATACTACTAAAGTTTAATCATGTTTTGTTCACATACCAGGAGTTTCAGGTAATCTACATGTACCGGGTGCAGCACAAATCAAGCCATGTTGGCGTCCACTGCAGCAGGGCGCAGATGGCTCCTGTAGAGGCAATCGAGCTAGATGGCGCATGGCTTTATCCAGTCGCTCAAGAAACAGTTCATATTCGCTGAGTGCAGTTGGTATCCGTGTAGATGGTAGTGCATCGCTTGTCATATTTGACACTGCTCCTATTCCGAGTTGAAGACATGAACTCGATGCAACTGGTTTTACTTTCGACGGTTTCTTTTGCCGCTTCTTCTGTAAGCAACCACCAGAGCTGGTGCTAGTTTTTAGAATGCTTCTATTGAACTTCTTTTGCTCTGTGGTTTGATTTGAGTAGTACTTAGATATGTGCAGTAAATTTCCAGAATTTGTAACAGATCGTGACAGTATGAAATCTGAAAATATAACAGTCCCTGCTGCAATAGTTCAACTCTACACTTGAAATGAGTGCAGGCAAGACCATTTGTATGTACATGAATGTTTTTCAATTTATGCAATACTGTATCATAGAGCAAAAATTCCGAGATCCCAAAACGTCTTTCATTATACCATCGCAACTCATCATTTGAGATTTTACACACTTGCTTGGCTTGTCCAAACAACTAAAATTACACCTCGGGACATGACCTGGACTTCTGAAAAATCTGAAGAAAGTGTTTTCCTCAGTAATCTTAGATTTCCCCACTTGAATTGGGGACACCATAAAGCGCTGTGTAACTGCTAGGAAACGTTAAAAGGTTGTAATTTAACGACTGGTTCCAATATTATTGTGATGAACATTTTAGCGATTTTCAGTTACATGGAAAAAGTTGGACATTTTTAGCCAAAATAGGGAAATAATTTTTAGCTCATCAGAGCAAAATTGGCGAATTTTTAGTCGCGCAAAAAGTATCTAGGCCAGATGGGTTGGCGTGAAGTGGGGAGGCCAACATTTACCTGGGGCATGCAGTGGAACTGGGGGAACGTGCAGAGCAGTCAATATACCTAGAGGCCGTTTTCCCATTTGGAGGAGCCAGCTTGTTTAAGTCGACATACGTAGCCGCCTATTATGGCACTTAGGAACATTTACAAAACTGTGTCATATTACAGATTACAACGAAAAATCCTATAGTATTTCTGGCTAAAACAAAAATACCAGGTTGATACGACCACTTTATTTCAATTTACTAATCAACTGAACAAACACAACAATAAGTCAAGTGACAGTAAAATTCCCACAGAGGAAAAATGTTGCTACATCATGTTTTAAAATTTAACCGCCTCAAATTTAATTAATTTTTTTCTTCAAATTTCAAATCAGAAGTAAATCCCAGTTCTACCCTGCAACAGTTTGCGTTAACACTCTGCAAATCAAAGTTCCAATTTCTCTCAACAACCACCTGGACTATCAGCTGTCGTATCAAATAAGTAAAAGTAATGAATAATGTTACGGCGAACACATTACCGATTATCTTCTCAACTATAAATATGCATTATTTTGCGTCAATTCAGGTACAGTACTTGCCATAAACCAGAGCTGTTCATTCAATGTTAACATGACGCTGGACAGATGTTCGTTCGTACAGATTCAAATATTGTTCGAAGAATGGTGCAAACCTGTTCACATTGTTAGCGCGATCTTTTTGAATTTGTTCAAAATTTGCTGCTCAAAGTTTGTTCACGGATACGTAAATTTTGTTCGACCACTGACGCATGCTCGTGCATTCGCAATGCGACATACATTACTGATGAATGATGTACTCCTTATACCCTTGAAATTCGGCTAATCGCGTTTTTGGGGCAGAAAAATTTTATTTTTTGCATTCGGCTCGCCCAAAGTTCGATTTGGTGCAATAAAAAGCAAACTTGACTAGTGTAGCTCGCTTGCGAGCCTGAATTCGAGTGGTGAGAACAATCCCCCGAAGTAGAAGTGTGAAAAATATTTGCCACACAATATTTTTGACTCTCGCAATGAGCTTGTCGGAACAGAAAACCCCATATCCGACCCTAAAACCAACAATAAACACAGATTCAGGTGCTTTTCCCACGACTTCTCACCAAAAATTTCGAAAACGTCATTATTTTATGCCAAGTATGAACCAGAAGTGTAAAAAATATTTGACCAACAATATTTTTATCACTTGCCATGAGTTTATCTGACCAGAAAACCCCATATAAGACACTAAAAGCAACAATAAACACACATTCAGGTGCTTTTCCCACGACTTCTCACAAAAAATTTCGAAAACGTCATTTTTTATGCCAAGTATGAACCAGAAGTGTAAAAAATATTTGCCCAACAATATTTCTATCACTCGCAGTGAGTTTATCTGCCCAGAAAACCCCATATAAGACACTAAAAGCAACAAAAAACACACATTTAGGTGCATTTCCCACGACTTTTCACCAAATATTCGATTTGGCGCCAACTATAACCTTATAGACTCCAGATTGGGAAGTAGTTGAAAAACTTGTTATATATCATTGGAAAGCCCTGGTAAAGCTACATAGAATAGGCCTATTAGTTTGCGGATATCTCGTTTACTTATTGAGAAAAGTCGCAAAAACTGGAGGGGGTGCCCGAAAAATGGGCCAAAATGACGTTATTTTGCCACATAACTGTTCTCACGGGAAAAATTCAAAAAATCGGGCCCCGTCACTACACCTTTGCCATTGCGGTTCGAATGAGCTATCTTGCATCAAAATCCGCCCAACCGTTATCGAGATCCAGGTGCGACACACACACATTACATACACACACAGACAGGACCTCCTCAACCCCCTCCAGAGCCAAAATTGAAAATTCTCGTTCCACAGTGGTTCCCTTGCTCATTCCACTCGAATTCAATTAAATTGGGCACTCGTGTGACGTTATGTGCATAATTCCAGTACCGAGCTACCTCCCTATAGCAATAAAATGGGGCTAATCGTTTTTCTGGGGGTCCAAAAATTCGATTTTCCGTACCTGGCTTGCCCAAAGAGCGATATAGCTCTGTTAAAAAACAAACTTGATCAAACTGGGCACTGTATTGACTTTGTGAGCCCTATTTCCAATCCCTAAATTCTGCTAATCGTGTTTTTCGGGGCCTAAAAATTCGATTTTTCGTACCTGGTTTGCCCAAAGCGCGATATATATGCGTTAAATACTTGATTAAATTGGGGAGCTAGTGACTTTGCGAGCTCTATTTTTAGTACCTAGGTATATACCTTCCTGTAGCCTCAAAATTGGGTTAATCGTTTTTGAGGGCCCAAAAGATTTATTTTTTTTGTATGTGGCTCGGAAAAAGCGAGATGTAGTTCCGTTAAGATGGGCTAATCTTTTTCTGGCTGGCAAAAATTCCGTTTTTCGTATCTAGATATCCCAAGGCGCGATTTAGGTCCGTTAAAAAGCGAACTTGATCAAATTGAGCACTCTAGTAAAGTTTTGAGCCCTATTTCTAGTAACTAGGTACCTTGATGTACCCCAAAACGGGTCAATCATTTTTGTCTGGGCTCTCCCAATTGGGGGGGGGGGGGGGCGAAGCCCCCTGGCATTTTTCGGTTCCCTGGTTCAAAACAGGTGCTCCCCGTTCGTGCCCACTGGTAAAATTTTGGGCTCGCCCAGGTTCCTTGCGTCTTGGCATTTTTTGTTTCCCCCAAGTATATATAATTTGATCAAAATTTGTACTAAAATTCCGTTTTGAAGCCAAAAATTTCGAAAATTTTGTTAAAATTGGTTTCAAAATCGCTTTTTCTCTCCATGAAAAGCGTTTTGACAGTGTTTCTGACGCGATTTTACCTATTTTTCTCTTGGAAAAATGCCCCCTGGCGATATCTGGCGCCCCTGGTTCGGAACCAGCCCCTCTCCCCAGCAAAATTTTCAGCGAATGGAGAGCCCAGTATGACGGCCCTTATGATTCGCTTTTTCGTATCTGGCTCGACCAAAGCGCGAATTAGGTCAGTTACGAAGCAAACATGATCAAATTGGGCACTCTAGTTATCTTGTGAACATTATTTCCAGTACCTAGCTATATTCCTACTGCCTCTCCATTCACTGAAAATTTTGCCAGGAGGCATGAACCAGCCCTCCTTGTCCCGAACCGCCGCCCCCTCCCTGGTTCCGAGCCGGAGAGCGCTCAATTTTGCCAGGGGGCATTTTGCCAAGAAAAAAACGGTTATAGAAACATTAATTTATGTAACAATAAAATTTGAAAGCCACATACCACTTGAAAGACTGGACTTGCTGAACGACAAAGACGCGAGAGCCTATAACGTATAACTAGTACAGCGACGTGAAACAAAGTGATATTTTATAGTAGTGGAACAGAAAATTATTACAATCAAATATGTATATGTGTTACAAAACCTCCCACCTCAACCCGGTTTGGGCACCCCATGAGGCTTAAAAATATGGCGACCTACATACGCAAAATTATATATTGTTAAATACACAACAGTGTTATGTGAGATTTTGCGCGTAACAAATCGTTGGAAAAGCTCAAACCCAAAACCAGGCGTACCAGTATTATTATGGTGTCAATGTGGAGGCTAGTACTACATATTTTCTATCTAAAACAAACACCTGAATCATTATCTGTACCAGAGACATTACTGTAAGTGAATCTATCACTGAATCCGTCAGAAGAAGATGACCGCATTTCGGATTGATAATCGTAACAATTTCGCTTCTGAATGCCATTGTGTTAACACAACTGTTTGCGAAAATCCAGTAACCCTTGAAATAAACATGAGCGACAGAGATACTTTCACAAGAAAAATTTCCTGTATATTCCTGTATATTTTCCTAGCACGCACTACTACATAGGCGTGTAACTTCTAATTAGAGACAACTAATGCGAAATGTAATACCCCTACTTAATTAAGACCTCAACCTATGAGCTGAAAACTTCGTGGTGAGTATAATTGCTTAAACATACACAACTTTAGCTGGTTTTGGAATCGTTCAGTATTAGAAAAAGCAATTTTGTGTCAGGTTTGGAAGGACTTTGGTTCGAGCAGTGTTGGTCTTCAGTCCTACTAACACAACGTCTGTCATAACGACAGTCTTCAGAAAAAACCATCATTCGGACAAAGTTCCGAAAATATTGTGCGAGCAGTATATCTTTGTATATAGCAGTGAAACCTGGCAGCTATCGGGATACCCATGTCAAACGGCTGGTTGTCGTCGAGTTTGCCTAGGCATTCGACGCTTGAACACTATGATGAAGCCGAAAAAGTGGCACACATTTTTGAATGAAACAACCACTCCGTCGCACGTTGCTTGCTTCGTTTGATAGGCGATATTTTGCGCATAAACGATTAATGTTGGCGAGCATTTCCATACTCAATGAGGTAGGTCAACGATAATAAAGGCCCACGGATGGATTGGTTCTTCGGCGCTACCACTGCTACGGCGGATCATCATGTGCTTTCCGCAAGTATATGCACACAACGGAATAAGTAGAAAGAACAGACTGTGCAGAATCTACTGCTGAGGCCAACCAACGGAACACCCTGATAAGTGATGTCATGTATAACTTACCGCACAGAAGATTAAACTCGTTGCCTTTGTGGTTACAACCAAGTACTATAAAATATTATACACATCGCAGTTTATATGATAAGTTATTCATTAAATTTATTATTATATTAACAATCCGCACATACCTTATTCTGACTGAACTCTGGAGAATTCGTTGCTGTACTACTAATATCATAACTGGGTATATCGCATGCCCTACTGACTAGACTGTTACATTTTACCGCTGACAGACCACTTGTTCCAACGTAGCATTCAGGCTGATTCCGCCGTACTCCTGTAACAGAAATTTGAGCTTACATCGCGCTAGCGGTCGTGAAACAGGGTTTATTTGGGTATTTTACTGGGTATTTACCCAGTAAAAATTGAAAATACCTAACAAAATTTGAAAATACCAAAAAAGACTCAGAGTTTTATACTGGGCTCTTCAAATTGGAGGGGTGGGGCCTAGGGATGCACCGAATATCAAATTTCACCGAATACCCAATATTCGGTTTGACTAATCGGCCGAATACCGAATATTCGGTATTCGGTTTTTCTACGATTGACATTACCGCACATTGCAACGCGTTGCCCTAAGTATGTCTCGTTGTGCATGGTCGCACGCGTGTTGTTATTCTCTCAGTTTATGAGATTGTTTAAGGAACAGAGCAAGTTTTTAGTGTTTTAGTTTTAGGAACAGGTTATTTTTTAGTGTTTTGTTTGTTCATGTTCATATCTGTTTTCTTTGAGCTTTTTGTAGTATATGTAACGTGTTTAAACGATTAAATATAATGCGAAGAATAAGTGGTGCTACTTCGACCGCCAAAGGCAAATTTTTGTTTCTTTTTGACCCACAAAACTACTATTTTTGTTTACTAATATTTATCGAATATCGAATATTCGGTATTCGGTTTTTCTATGATAACTATTCGACCGAATACCGAATAGTCTATATTCGGCCGAATACAGAATATTCGGTGCATCCCTAGTGGGGCCTGGCATTTTTCGGTTCCCCCTGGTTCAAAACAGGTGCCAACCGGTTCGTGCCCCCTGGCAAAATTTTGCCCCCCTTGGTTCATTGCTTCTTGGCAAATTTTTTGGTTTTCAATCGGTCCAAAGTATAGAAAATTTGATCAAAATTTGTACTAAAACTCCGTTTTGAAGCCAAAAAGTTTGCAAATTTCGCTTCAAAATCGCCTTTTTCTCCATCAATAGCGTTTTGGCTGTGTTTCTGACACGATTTTTACCCATTTTTCGCTTGGTAAAATGGTCCCTGGCAAAATCGGGCGCCCGCGGTCCGGATCCAGGACCCTGGTTCATGCCCCTAGCGAATTGAGGGCCCAGTTATACATAGGTGTGGGAAAAGTTAAAATACTTACACGTAGCGTAAGATGTTACCAGCAATATTGCAAAAACAACCTATACTGACCTATAACTAGTGTAGGAAAATTTTACCCAACTTCTTCTGAAAATACCCAACGAAACACACAGGTTCAAATTTGAAAAAAAATCCCTGCGTGAATAATACATTCACTTAAGTCCGAGCCCTTCAAATTACCTTTACTTACCCGATAATATTTAGTTTAATGCAATCATAAAGAATCCCAATTTCGATGTTAAGACAGATGATAATAAAATACAATGGCTTCTCCAGATAGAAGGGGCATTGGTATTTCTAGCTCTCTACGATCTTGTAATCAATGCATGGTGTTTTCTAGCGCTACCACAACTAGTATCTTGCAAGCAGAAGTCATGTCATGTAGCCTCAGATTCAAGTTTTTACTTAAAATTGTTACCACGATGAAAAAATTTGTCTGGCGTTAGGCTATATAGATACCCCACTCATGACGCAGTGCTACAAATATAGTATTTAAAAAAGCCCTCAGAATATAAGTCAAAAATCAGATTCTTGATTGAAACGGAACGACCGAAGCGAGTGCAGTTTTCACTGAGGGCGCTAGGGGGAAAGATAGTCGAAATTTTTTTGTTGATTCTGTCATTCAATACTTATCTTTGGATGGCTGGATTTCGATATATTTTTTGTAAGTAATGATGTGACCAAAGGTGATGAGGATGTGTCCATTAGTTGAACGCGAATACCTCCGACCCCACCTTCGGGGTTAAAAAGGCAAATAACGGCTTTTTAATGGTTCTTTGCCAAATCTGGTCATAACGGTACCAGTTTTTTGCAACCCATGTGTCACAACAGAGGATCCGCATCGAAAAACCGAGACCGACGCACACAATCAGCACAGCGCGATCTACAACGTTGTCGACCAACACTTTTTGTGCGAACACTCTCTGGGGCGCTGTGCGCCTGAATATAATTCGTGAACCCTTTGCCAAAATATTGATTTTTTTCAAATTTTGGCATGTTATTGCGTTTAGTAGATACTTTGGAGGCAGTTTGTGAAAGCCAGAATACGACTGTTGTGCTATTAGGGTACAACTTGACTAAATTGTTCTTTTTCATGGGTTTCACGGGTGTTACGGTCGACGAACCCGATTTCAAAATGCAGTGAGTTTTCATTTGTTTGGAATGTAGTTAGTGCAAGGCATCAAGAATAGTCTATGTATGTTATTCGGTACGTGGTTTGAATCTACAGTTTTCAGCATGAATAAGTCACGCCTTTTCAGATATTTTCAATGGGTTTAAGGTCAATTGGGTTTGTTTATGTATTGCCTACAGGTGCAGGGTATGAATGATGTTCTATGTAAATGTTTTTTGGTACGCTATATACGACGGTTTGGTTATGTAAAGACTAGAACGAATACTTCGAGCGTTTTCAGTTGTTTTCCATAAATTCAGGGTGGACGAGGTTTTATGGTTTTCAATGTATTCAGGATTACAAAGGCCATAATGTAGTATGCAGAACAAACATACTCCCTGTTACAAGGTGCTTACGCAAAATGACCATTTGACGAAACCACGCTCGCTCCGTTTGACGCTCGCTTGCGAAATGATAGTATAAATCTTGTGTTATAACGTACCGTCAACGTAAGCAACAACAGCATCAAGTAATGATGATAACGTTAATTGTACTGCATCTTCTTGTTCCGAAGTCGTGCCAGTTGTATGACAATACACCTTCAAACAATGAAAATAAAAAATAACAACTAATCTTATAATATAATCTTATAATGTAATTGCCGTATGTCTGTCTGACTGTCTGTGTGTGTCCCAAGTTTTGGATTTGTCACATATTTTTGACCATAATTTTTGAAACAGTTTATACATTTTCGGTGTTTTTGTTGGGTATGAAATCGATATGGGAAAGCAGGGACAATATTTTTGGGCACCCTACGTTTTTCACAACCCACCCCCTTGAATTAAAAAATAGTGTCATTTTATAGGTTTTAATGCTGTAACTTTTCAACCGCTTCATGGATTTTGACAAACTTTTTGATAGGTTTTAATGCTAACTTTTCAACTGCTTCATGGATTTTGACAAACTTTTTTGTTTCATTTATTTAAAGGGAAGAGAACAATATTTTTAAGCATCCTTTACGCTTTTTTCACTACCCACCACCCTCCTCTTGAATTAAAAAATAGTGCCATTTTATAGGTTTTAATGCTGTAACTTTTCAAATGCTTCATGGATTTTGACAAACTTTTTGTTTCATTTCTTTAATGCAAAGGGACGTGCCGAAAGCATTAAGGAACTTTTTCAAATGTATCTACCCCAATCAGGAGACCCACTTTTCAACTATCAGGGTTTTGGGTAACGTCATATGTCTGAGACGGAATATAGAATATTGACAAATTTTTTTGTTTTCATCAGCCTGCCTGGAGAAAATGTTGACACAAAAAATAATATTTTAGTGCGGTATACCCCCGACTAAGAAGATATTCCCTAACTCGCGAAACTTGAAAAACCGTGAAATTTGCAATATTTCGAAGACGATTTGATGGACTTTGGCAAAATAGTTTTGTTATGTTTGTTTTACTTTGCAGGACATATTGACAAGAAAAATATTTTAGTGGAGTGAACTCCTCCACTACGCAGACCCTTTTGCAAAAAATAGCCTTCCATAAGAAAGACGTTGACCGTTTAACAGTTAAATAGCCTCCCATAAAAAGAAGTTGTCCCTTTAAAAGTTAAAAAAACAAAGTTTTCAGTAGGACCTTATTTATGTTTAAGGTTGTGGTGGTCTTCATGTTTCCAACTCGGGTTCTCCCTGTGCGGGCACGATTTGACCGAGCGTTGTCCGCATGTTTTCCCGAAAAACGTGGGCCGCAGGCCCATTCTGACATGTCGGCGGCGCGAAGCGGGCCGAAGGCCCGCGCCGGCCGGCTTTCGCGCTGGTCATCGGAAAAACACGCTTAATTTCTCTCCGCTGAATTCCACTGAACACTAGTAACTCTACCGAGAATGCAGAACGTAGTGAAGCATAGATACACCTACTCCTATACCTTTTGCGTGCACATCAAATCAGCTCTCGATAGTATTCGTCGATATGCAATATGTGGACATCACACAATACCAGCACACATTACAACAAAACTAACACGGCAATGAGTTTCCCATGCCCCAAAACCCCTAGGTGCAACTTATCAGCCGCCCTGGACGTCAGAACAAATGTTTGAATTTTGGGTCTGGGAACCATTGGGGCACCATGCCTCAAACCCCATAACTCTAGAACCAGAGCCTTAATCGAAAAACAAAAAAGAGGCATCGGTATTTATCATTTTACTATAAAATACAACCATCCAGAGGTAAAAAATCGAAAGTTAACATACAAATAACCTTGCTTCCGTGAAGGGTACTAAAAACCCTCATTTTGACCTCTGACCCCGAACCATGGGGCGTCATACCCCCGTACCCACGGACCCATGGGTCGCAGAGTAAAACCAATACCGTCAATGAGTTTTCCATGCCCGAAAACACCCCCAAGTGATACTTTTCAGCCGTCCAGGACGTCAGAACAAATTTTCTAATTTTGGGACGAGGAACCATGAGGGTGCCATACCTCAAACCCCATAACTCCAAAACCGGAGCCTTAATCGAAAAACAAAAAAAAAGGCATCGGCATTTATCATTTTATTATGAAATAAAACCAACCAGAGAAATAAATTCGAATGTTAAGATAAAAATAACCTTGCTTCCGTGAAGGGTACTTAAAAGCCCTCATTTTGACCTCTGATCCCGAACCATTGGGCGTCATACCCCCGTACACATGAGTCACAGAGCAAAACCGGCACCGGCAATGAGTTTCCCATGCCCGAAAAGCCCCAGGTAAAGCTTATCAGCCGCCGAAGACGCCACAACAAATTTTCAAATTTTGGGTCGAGGAACCATTGTGGCGCCATACCCGAGTATATACCTCAAACCCAATAAATCCAAAACCGGAGCCTTAATCGAAAAACAAAAAAGATGCATCGGCATTTGTCATTTTACTATAAAATAAAACCATCCAGAGAAAAAATTCGATAGTTAAGATAAAAATAGCCTTGCTTCCGTGAAGGGTACTAAAATGGGGCCAAAAACCCACATTTTGACCCCTGACCCCGGAACCAGACGCCAAATCAAAAACGCTCGGGAATGTACACGGTAAATCGACTATGCCGGTTCGAATGAATCATGAAAATCGGTTAAGATGTTCTCGACTTAAGGCCGGTCACACACACACAGACGGAATTTAAAACATTTCACCCCTGCAACACACCATCTCCACTACGTTCTGATAGAAGCTACGCAGCATGGCAGTCAGAATTTTATACGAAAACATTATTTACCCTTTTTTGATGTTCCGAGAACAGCAGTATCTTTGGGAAACAGCAGCGAAAAGCAGTGTCCTTGGTTTTAACACCTACACGGCGTTGTTTCACGTAAGATTCATAAAGTCAACTCAAGTAATTAAACTATAATCGGTATCGCCATGGCAATTTTCTGACGATGTATAATCACAAGGAATTAACATGTGCGATGCTATTACGTTAAATCAGATATTACATACTTATACTGACACAGTGACTTTTATAAAAAGGACTAAAACGGCTTTTAGATGTTCTGCGTCACTAATTTTGTTTTCTCGATTCGGAAAATGGTATTGGTCAGCAAAGTTCCAGGTCTAAGCGAACAAGAAAAACAAAATCACATTATATCTTCATTTCGAGATATAACTGGAACACGATCTCTCTAAGTCACAAGATTGCAGGGGTACCTACCCCCTTTTGAGGGCTTGTCATACCAAACGTGTGGGTTTCATATGTAACAGATCCTTACGGATCGTTACGAGGTGGATAATCCTGACCACAGCCTAATGGCAAACTTTTATCGAAAACCCATAATCCTGACCACACGATAATGGTCAACATTGACGAAAATCCTGACCACACGATAATGGTCAACATTTAAAATAAATCCTGACCACACCCGAATGGTTAACATTTTTCGAACAAAAAATAAATCTGACCACAGTGCAGTGGTCAACATTTTTTCCACCACCAATCATTATGTCCACAGTGTAATGGACAACATTTTTCCGAGTACCAAAAATCCCGTCCACAGTGTAATGGACAACATTTTTCCGCGTACCAAAAATCCCGTCCACAGTGTAATGAACAACATTTTTCCGAGTACCAAAAATCCCGTCCACAGTGTAATGGACAACATTTTTCCGAGTACCAAAAAATCCCGTCCACAGTGTAATGGACAACATTTTTCCGAGTACCAAAAACCCTGTCCATAGTGTAATGGTCAACATTTAGTTGAGTTTCCCGATAATCATGACCACGTGTATAGTGGCCAACTTTTCCGAATTCTGTCACTAGTTTCTCCCCAACCTGGAACATTAGACGGGAATACCCCAAAAGGGTACGGAACCCACCCTCGCCCTACAATATGTACATTTATGTAAGCAGAACCAATTAATCGCCTCATTGCGCAAGAATATATATATATATTGAGTTTCTCTATATATACCCGTCGACCATGAAGCCCTGTTGTCACCTCATATATAAATTGCCTAACTGGCACAAACCTTGAACTATCATATATACGTAAACCAGTAACCGAAACAACTCGCAAGATCAACATTGTTACATAAGTACATAATTACAATTGATCAGAAATCATCGGGTATATACGTAGAAAAGTGAAACAGAACTAAAATCAAAGTATATAAGTACGTAATCAGAACAGGTCCAATAGCACCATATTGAAATATATATAGGTAAACGGAATAATTAGGTTCAAAGAGTCCCGCTATGTAACCGACTCGCACTTTTGGTATTTCGGCCTGCACCGCCGACGTCGCTTCTGATCGAAATGGGTATCGTTATTGCTATTTCAGGGATGGATAATCGTTAAGGGATCGTAACTGTATATACAGATATTTGTATCCATCAATATATATTGATTGTGGTGCCCCAAAGGCACGTTTTGATATGCGTATACATATTGGCATTTGCATGATTCTTCTATCGTATCATTGATCATAAATGTATCATTGACATATATATGTTCGAATTGCGCACCATTGATATCATTCTTTATACGTTTGATGGCCATAAAGGCACGTTTTGATATATATTACCATGATCGTATCATATAACTGCGTACCGTGAAATCGATGTTTGCTTATATGTATTTTCAGGTACAGGATCTAGCAAATAGTGGGAACAGAAATTGTTAACCAATTATACATAGATATATCGTTGTTATGAGCATTCATATCGTCTGTTGTATAGTACGAGGCCATAAAAGCGCCGCCCTATCGTTACCATCTCATATTGTTCTATGATTGTGCCGTATTATATCTGTATTATTGTATTGGATGGATCAGGCCGTGAAAGCGTCTGGAGGTGACTTTGCTATTCTGCATCCTATTTGTCATATTTGGTTGTATTTCTGTAATTTTTAGGTTGGAATTATGATCCATAGAGCGTAATGTATGTGACAGGGTTTTGAAGGAATTTTTACATACGAAAATTGGTAATTTATAGGAGTAGAACGTGAGTATGGCGAGCCCTTGCCATACTCGATTCGTAGAGAATTTTAGGACGGTACGACTCCCTCGCTGAACCCAGAATGAGCATCTGCGTAGGAATTGCCCTACCCCGCGTGGTAGGACCGCAAAGTTTATTCTAAATTGTTATTTGAAATGACTGGCCGTGACGGACACCCGTCACGACCGTCCTCACGAATGAGGACCACAAAGATGTGGCTGTCCGCCCGAGAGCGAGCAGCGATTGAGACAATTTCTTGAAAATTATAAGAGGAAACCAAAAATATAAAATTTACCAGTGCTCGCTACACTGGCAATTTGTAGAACTTTATGAAATATCGTTTACCAGCGTTCATTCGCGCTGGTTGAGATAAGAACTAAACGTAGGAAATTTATGAAATTTAGGAACCAAAAATGTCGGCTCCGGTCCATAACTCCGGAACCGTTGGGAATTTCAAAATGTGATGCTTAACATTTCTTATAGACAATTTTACGGTCTCTCGAATGAGACCGGTTTCGTGGATGTCCGACCCGGATCCACGGACTTTAAGTGAAAACGTAGGTACGTAAACCAATAAAATACAATTGACCAAATAATTCAACGAGTTTTGAACATAAAAGTATCTACGTTGTATCGCTAGAAACCCCAGAGCCGAGGCTTTAATTTAAGCCCGGACGGGTCTCGCTACGCCCACTTTTAGATACCCCATAGGAAGATTTCAAAATAACGCCCCGACCGGCGTGTCACCCCTCATTGGATTCCCCGTATCGAGACTAACCCAGAAAAATATAAAACACCCCAGAAAAGTGTCCCCCGAACTCAGGGGAACCGTTTAAACACCCTACCCGGAGAAAAATTTGACATGGACCCTCCCCCAAAAGTCTATTTCCCCCTGTAGACCGAATACGGTCCTGTTACATACCATTTTAGCCGGACGGACGTACTGAGTCCGAATCCGGGTTTGTTTTGGCACTCTGGCCATCCCTGAAAGGGCTATACCCTTTCCTTTTAGCCCTCGCCCTTCTTTCTTTTGTTTTGCTTATCTAAGCCGCATCAGTTATTGAAGCCGTTTCCAGATACAATTTATATAAACTAAGTAAGCTGATAGGAAACGAATATTAAATTTATATATGTATTATATATATAGCCGGGACGTCTGACGATGGTGTTTATTTAAGTCGTGCTTCTTTTCTTGAACTGTACTTTTGAGCACATTGATGTGAAATGGATGAGCGTTAATATTAAAGTAGCACAAATTTTATATCAAGGCTGGGGTTTTGTGTCAACAACGGGGCAGGTATACAATCTCAATTTCCGATATTAAAGTAAGTTGTATGCTCTGGATAGTCGTACTCGCGAACTACTGTTGTTGCCGACCACCGCCAACGTTAATCTACAAGTAGCTTAAGCAAACAACCTTTTAATATAAAATTGGTACTACCACTGCCATTTATATGAACTTTATATAAAAGTTTCCATCAACGCCGGCTTGCTATGAGCGCTTATCAGCAAAAGTTAGCACTCAGCAAAAGTCGTTGTGGATTAACATTGCAGAGACCCAGTGCCGATATATGTGTAGTTATTGTTGGCTCTATTGAAAGTTCGAACGTTATTTAAAGTTTGTAGCAATATCTTATTAGTGTTTCATACGGGTGGTATATATATGTATATAAGGTTAGTTTTATTTTGTACAAACTTTTAGAAAGTTTTAGGCTTTTATATAAGTTTTATATGAGTTTCATATAAACAAAGTAATAAATCAAACGAATTAAGTAAGATTCGGCCTCCAAAACTTCCGAAAATATGATCGGAATGCGGCCGATAAGAGTGTTGGTTTAGTTGAGTAAGCTTAGATCAGAAAATCGAACAAAAGTGCTGAGCAAGCACTTTAACCGTCACGAATTTGAAAATTCAAATTTCAAAAGTCCGAGTATAAAAGTAGAGACACGTAAACAAATCAGCGTTCAGTCCGACTTCGACAGCGCAGAGTTCGGTCGTTTTGCAGACCGGCTCTGGCGCTCATCATCGCTTCATTTCGATTGTGCTTTTATTAGTTTACTTATGGCTTTCTGCGCTTTGGTGGTGCCTGCGGATGGATGGGCGATGGACGCCGACGAAAGGATTCGACCATGTAAGTATGGACAGGGAGGTGTAGTGGCGCAAGCGAGCCTAGTTTGTATTCGGTTAGGAGACACCCTGCATTAGATAGTTAGATCATAGGACCGAATGACGTTTCGATGAGTGTTATCGTATAGCTACAGCCTCCCCTGTCCATACTGAAGTTTACACGATAGTTCAGCCCGCCCTAGCCCGTTCCGCCGACCCGTCGCCATGCCCGGGAATTCGCCTGTTTTAATCAAGGAGTCGGAGTCGAACTGGACCTCCCTCGGTCATTGAGTTAGGACACAAACGAGCGCGACACTCGCGCCGATTATTTTTACATGATTCCCTGAGTCGAGATAGGAAGTAGGAAAATATTTTTTAGTTGACCGAGGTTAAACAAAATGTTCTTGATTAGAAATTATCATTAGCACTCCGAATCATCCGCAGTCATGCCACATAATGTTAGTCAAGTATTTTGTTAAGCATGTTACGCTCAATGTTTTCTGGTTTTATTGATTTTTGGACGCGAGACCGTCCGTCGACCTGGAGGCTCTGTCAATTGGAGTCGCTTCGTATTTCTAGATTGTGTTACCCTAGGAACCCGGTTGAATCCTATACATATGTATATGGCAACAAGAACGCGGACAGTGTATGTTGGATAAAATTTTGTATAGGATCGCAGACAGATATACTGATTCAACGTTCCGTGAGCGAGATAGCTCACTTAAATCGAAATTTTGACATACCTCGAGAATTTCCACAGCAATTCGGTTAAAATTTTACTCGGATCTTTAGGAGGATCCGAGCTACCGATTGATCACCTAAAACGTTCAAAGATCACATCTGAACTACAAACCCGACGACCCTAAAAGGGGCACGTTCCCACCGAAAGACACAAAGTAGGGTATCTCCAGGACTTACTCCAGGAATATAACTGAATCCTTTGCAGTTTCTTTATAGTACTGTTTACGACTGAATCGGCCTATAAAATCCATCGATTTCGAGCCGGAACCCCAAACCCGATGGCCTTGAAAAGACGTAACCCCACCAAAATGTAAAATTAAGATTAAAATCGAAATATTTTAAGTTTTTCTCCAGGAATTTTGCTGAAACCTTGGCCGTTTCTTCGTGGCAATGTCTACTCATAAGTAGGATTGTTAAACTTGTCGATTTCGCCTCGGAAATACAAACCCGACGGCCCCGAAGTGGCCTAACCCCACTAAGAATGTAGGTCCCGGACTGAAATTAAAATATTTCCAGATTCTCTCCAGGAATCTTGGCGAAACTTCCGCAGTTTCTTCGGAGTTTACTTTCGAATGCAATCACAAGATTCAACTTCGTTATGTTAGAATTATAAACCCGATGGCCCGATAGTGGTCCGCTTTTACCCGAACTTTACACATTAATCACTTGACATCCGTTCCAGGAATTTTAACGATTTTTCTCGTATACATAGAGGCCCGCTAGGCCTTTCATTTAAGCTATTGAGCCCGGCAAAACCGTGGCCCGTTCAAAAGTTATAAGCAATCTAAATCCGACCCGCACAACCGTTGCTCGGATTGCAGTTCAAATTTCATAATTCAGACTATTTTCGTAAGTCTGCTTCGGTCTTGCTTTCACACGTATTTTAGCTGGGAAAAGAAAAATATTATCTTCCCCTGCGTTGATAGACTACATTAACAGTGAAAACATTTTAAGTCGTAAGGTTATCGAAGTCGCTAACTGTGACTTCAAGCCTATCGGGTCTTGGCCCGACGGACCATTTTTGTGAGGACAGCTGATCCGGTCCTAGGAAATCGATAAGTAAGGTTAAGCCCAGCCATCGTACAAAGTTTAGTGGAGAAAGGCTAGCAGAATACAAAGTTATTAGGGATTCAAAAGTCTCCCTCTGACCCAATCGAATTGTGCTCAAAATTTAGCTTGAAAAGTGCGAACCGAACGCTTTTAGGAGGCAGATCAAGTAGGATTCAACCAGAAAATTGACTACGGTTGTCTTGTCGACCGGGGCCTCCGTTTACCGCCTCGTTTTGTCGAGCAGGAGCTGCTCGAAACCACCGTCAAATTTTAGTAGTAAATATGGCTCATCTGGGAGCGTTTTTAAGTCAAAATGACGTTGTTTTTGTGCCATTAGAGTAATGCCGATGGTCTACGAAATCCCGTCGCTAATACTAGCCGTTTTAATTACAATATAAGGTACAGCCTGCGTAGTAAATTCGAACCAAGTTTCGCACTAGGGAATGCTCAAAATTAAGTCCCGAGCTCAGTCTACCGGCAAGCCCGCCTAATCGTTCCTTTTCTCTACTGTTATCACTTGATTTGGTGTATTCGAGGTATCTAGTTTTGGTGATGATCTGAATCAAAGATCGAGTATAATGAGGGCCTCAAGTTTGCCGAGTAATCGCATAGAAAATAAACATCAAAGTTAGTTAGCCTATTTAGAAGCTCCATTACAAATTTTATAAGGTCACTCTAAACACGTATGTATGTATGCGAGTAGGAAAGAAAACTTTGTACCGCACCGCTGTCGCATCATAGAATTCAGGAGTCGCACCGAGGAATATTTCATACTCTTGTCATGGTATCCTTAAGCATTGTTGTATTCATTGTTGTATCACGTTGTCGTAAGTTAACCGCATCGCTACTAACTGCGAAAATAAGTAACCGATCATTATGTACCATAGTTTTGTGATTTGCATGAGCAAGATGAAGTCTCGCAAACGTCCCGTTGCACGCTCACCCCCGCATATCCCGCCTCGTTCCGCCTTTCGCTTGCCTGAACCTATTGTTGTGCCGGAGTTCCCTTCCTATTAGCAATCATAGTACCGAGCAAACAGTTATTTCGATGGCGCCTTTATGATGTCGATAACTAACCCTAACATTTACCGGTACTAATTTTAAAGTGACCCATTACTGTTTTTTCATGAGTAAGGTAAGCGCAGCTGTCATGAGATAAGGCTTCACAGTGCATGCCGTGTTTTGACTCAGCTGTGAGAGTTCCGTGAAAAAGGCGATGACTCCGCAGCCCTCCCCAATCGAAGCTCTGCTCATAGTGTACTAGCGTGCTATAAATATGACATAACGCTATTGTATCTGCCCGTACAGTATGTGTCTGTCCGTGTACCCATAATTTTTGTGCAACTCATCAATAAATGCTCACTGAAAGCCCGAATTGTTCAAGTGTTTTGTTGACCCGTAGTAGCGATAGGAACTAAGGGGTTTGAAATCCGTCACCCCAAATCGACGACCCACGTTCAGGTTTGACACGCGCATCGAAGAAGCAAACCTCAGCGTGACTCACCGATTACAATTTAATTTGTTTATTAACTGTTGTTGTAAAGGTACGACTGGTGCGACTTATCAGGAAAGAAATTTAACACTCACGCTGAGCACCCAAAATAGGAAACATAGACACGCGCGGATCCGACGTTAAACGTCTAGGGATTTGTCGGACCCTAGTGGGGGCCACTGGCTAAAGTAAAACTAAACGAATTACCCATTTCGAAAAGTCATAAAGAATTTTACACTTCCCAGTTTGAACGTGGATAGGGAATAGTGGTACGGTCTCTTTGGCCTGTGAGCAGGTGACGGAGCCGACCTCCCTGGGGACCTCAAAGGTAGTACCTCGTAGACTACGTGCGCAACCCGTCCGGCAGGATCAGAACACATCCTGTGAAGCGCTCCTGCGGCTTGCTAAGCTCCGTCATTTCTTGGGCCTGACTCGCGCGGGAAAAGACATTCGAGTAATTGAAACCCGTCAGGTCCGCCCTCGAAGTCACGATAGCCGGGGTCGTATGGGCATTGCGTTTGGGAAGTGCGCAGTGCAGCAGCGTCACGTCGATTTTATTACACATATATAAAATCCATAATGGTATTACGAACTGATTGTGGTTATGGACTGCGATTTTGGAATACAGCCATCGGAATACCACCATACGTTACCGAAATATTTAGGAATAATATAGCAGCAGAAAGTATTGCGGAGTAAATGAATTTTTTGTATCTTGGCAAAGCTACAAAATAAAAAAACCAGCAGTAAGATATCAATCGCGTCCCCAAACCGTTTCATTACGTTCCGAAATGTAAAAATATTTAGCAAGTAGGAAAGTATTATTCTAAAATTAGACTGAATGTGAGCTTCATAAAATTTTGCGTTGCTTTCGAAATAAGGAAACGCCGATACCTTACTTTGCTGAAGTATATTGTGTGTCCTAAGCTATTTTTTAATTTTAAACACTGAAAATAAACTTTCAGCTAAAATGTAAGCGAACAATTGTTTTTCTATCACATGCTTCTCTATATTCACAGCGTCATAACCACTAGGTATACTCTTGTTATCTCTTAAATTCCTACAACAAGAATAATGGCATATTTTTTACACAAATAAAATTAAAGTCATAACAATCTTTCTTACTGTTTTCGTGATCGAGGACTGACCAGATAATGATAAACTGCTGCTCGGAACCGTCTTTAGACATTCAAATATTGCTTTGCAATTCACTGGCAGCAAGCCTAACGGTTTTACAGTAGCTGATGTTGGCACATTTGAGATCATGGACGATGTTTCATTATTTGACAAATGACGTGACAGTTCACGATTGTTGCTGTCTATACTACTGGAATGCGACTGAAGACAGTTCGAACCATAAACAGGCTGAAGCATCGCGCCACAGCCGTTATACAATGAAATGAATGACGTCCCCACACAAGTGGGCTGCGATCCGTTTTTTGTTGGAAATGTCAAACAATGTGAAGCGATAGCTGTTTCATTCCCGTAAGCGCGGCTCGTCGGAACCGGAGATATTGAAGCATTGCTTTTTCTAATACAGGAATTTTCTCTGGGCTGATGGTTTGTTGTTCGTTGTTTTGCTGACATTGATTTGCTTAATACAGTGTCAAAATAACTATTATCCATATCATCCACGTCCGTACTACAAATTTTCCCATTATTAGCACCCTTTGATTTATCAATAACGGTGTAGTTTCCTGGACAGTCAGGTATACCATGATTTGACGTTAAATGATTATGAAAATCATCAACTGATTGTTTGGTGTTTGTGGCACGTGAAAAATTACAGCTGTCTATATTAGGATAAGACAGTGGATTATTCTGCTGATTATACACGTTATGCCGTTGTTTGCATCCCATGGCCTCAGCATTACTTAAAGGAACTGGACAAGTGCTGAATCCATAAAAACTACGGGTCTGACACATGTTACCCATGCTGGCAGTTTGAGATAGAGCATTACTGGAAGAAGCACAACCCGAATTAAGCGTAGCAGGCACCGTCGACGGCGAAGATGGTTGAATTCTAAGTGGTGCAGGCAGAAAAACTTGCTGACTACTACTGCTGCATATGGTTGCAGACTGACTGCGGTCCAGCTGCAAGCGGCTTGTAAATTCCAATTCCGGTCCAACATGACGACCTAAGTATTATAATTGTATACCATCAGGTGCAACACAGAGTATGCTAAAAAGTTCAATTGCTGCATAGTTAGGGAACAATCCGTGACCAATTAAATGGCATTGTACCTAAAATAAAATTCCGTATTTTCTGGTTTATTCAGACTGGAAGCTGAGTGAAGGCCTGACATTTTTCGAAATTTCCCGGTTTCCCTGTGAAAAACAGGTGATCCCCGCCTGGCGCCCTAGGCAAATTTTTGGTCTCAACCAAAGCTAGGACTCAATGCCCTTCCAAAAGGTCAGATTGAGCCCACAATTCGCGTTGGTAAGAAATATACTTATTAGGTTTTCGGGTGGGTTAAAATGTCGACAACTTGAACGTGAATGCTGTTCAGCCGGCCTCTGTATACAATAGCACAATCATAAAACTACCATCATACTATAACCAGTGATTAAGACTTCCCGCGAATTGTGTTGGTGTAACTGCCTGGGACATCACAAGAAATAAATTTCCTAATAATTACTGTTCTATCTTGATGCCCAGCGATAAATTCGCTGTATCAACAATACATTTTAAGATGAATTTTACTGGAAAAAAATAAATTTCAAGAGAGGAATTTACAGAAACATTAATTTCAAGAGAATGCTTTGTTGATTAATGGATTCTTTGAAGCTATTTAAAGGAAATACTATTTGCAACATTAATTATAAATGTATGCATACATAGCAAACTTGAATACATCTTTTATATGTAACTTAAACGCAGCTGTAGAAGAAGCACTTAAATGTCGACTATCAGTATTCAAATATCTGTAATATAGCGACTAGAGGACCTAAAGACCTAGTGTTGGGCAAGGATATTCGAATACGATTTCATATCCTGATATTACCTGCGACGTCGGGATAATCCGGACATCCTAACATTGCATTTGGTGGCCAGTAGCAAAATTTTACTGGTAGAAAATGACAAAACCTTGATTCGAGAATGTCGAAATTAGGTTTTCATCGATATTTCAGTATTGGTTTTACACGGTCAATGTTATTATATCCCTTAGGTCATGGAGACGAAGATACTTCTTTTGATCGCCTCGGATTGTTGGTGAGTTGGAAACCCAAAATACTTCATTTTCAAAACTGTATAGGTTGTAAGTTTTTCGGCTGCATTTCAGCCTTATGGCTCTGGCTAGTTCAAACTTTAGAAAAAATAATAGGCGGAGGGTCTGAGCCGGGGCCCCCGGTTCAACTGCCGGGGGTGCCGGATTTTGCACGGGCGCCAATTTTTTGCCCGATTGTGTCACGTTTACACGTTTATTTTACTCAACAGGGGCTTTGAGCCGAGGGCACCCGAATTTTTGCCGGAGGGTGCCTCCGTTTTGCCGGGGGGCAGCCGAAAATGCCGCCCCCACTTTGGACTAGCCAGTGGCTGATCATTATGTGGTGAGCGGTCGGTATTAGACTCACCCTAACAGTGAGAATAATTATATCTAGACGTCAGTTCAATGTTAAAATACGTTGCGAGTTTCGTAAGTTAAAAAATTAAGCATCCAACCATAGATGTATCTTTTTATCAGTGGTAGGGTTATTTTTTCACAAAAGTTGCGTCAGTTTGCTAATGTAAACGTGGTTGTCCCTCTCACAGACGGAAAGCAGTCCGTCTTGGATTAATCTGTCAAAGTTTTCAGTATGTGTGCCTAATATCCAGTGTGTTTCTTCGAAGCAATCGTAACGGTTTTGCCATTACAACAAGCAGAGTTTATACCAAGATGGTCAAACATGGCCAGGATCATGACTTAACCGATGTCATATGAGCGTAAAGGGTAAGGATTTTCACCAAGCAAGAAGCTAGAGAAAACTAAGGTAATTATGCTAGAGTAAACTTAAGATGCGCCCTCAACCATCCTCTTTTGACACCATATTATACAAAACGTTTTTAGCGAACAAAACTCGGGTTTCAATAGCTGTATACAATTTCAACATTTTTTGTTCCATAACGCCATTAGCGAATGCAATTCGGACCCCGTACTTTAACGCCAATGTGTTCGCGAACTTTTCAAATTATAATGTATGGAATATGAAACGGACTAATTTCTGTTCTTTAAAGCAAAAATATTTGTGTTCAGTGAACAACTGAATTGCAATCGCTTTTGTTAAAAAAGGATCATAAGGGGCGCAGCTTAAGTTTACTCATGCATTATTGCATAGCGGCCTTTGATCACGCAGCTACGGAAGCTAAACTATGTACCGCATTTAGTCAAACCACACTGGTCTAAGGAAACATTTATCGTGTTTTCTATGAAAGGTTTATTCTACCACAACCTAGCCGCAGCGTCATAGCTAAAAAAGTTCAGGCCGTGAGTCAAAATTTGTGAATTTGTGACTTGAGCCGACTTATAACAGAAAAAACCTTCGAAATTTGGGATTTTTTATACTTAAGCTCTTAGTTGAAGGTTTTGCATTTTTTATCAATTGATTTTTGGATTATCCATATAATCCCACGACGATGCTGTTGTTCCAATCCTTCATGGTCCTCACAACGCGTTTGAATAGCAATACGCAGTGAAACATATATACGCTATACAATAGACTAAGCTAATACACAAAGTTTTATTGTATTAAATTACACCACCACGGCATGCATTAAAGGGTTAAAAAATTTCTGCACTTTGTGTTACAATATCTTACCTACCCTGGCTTCTCCAAAATACCAAGATTATGTCTTGGGGCGAGTTGGGGTGTTCTCCAGCTAGGAACTGGGGAGCCGCAAATACCTGGGGGCGGCGATTCCTGCAGTTCATCTGTGGGAAATAAAGTATAGTCGCGGCCAGAAATAAGTGCAATCGAAGACGAAAATCGATCGAAAATTCGTTTAATAGCAACCGATCGATTTTCACGATATTTCAACCTTGAACGTTTTGATAATAATGCGTAGCTACGCAGTTTAAAAACTTAAATGTTTAGATTCAAAACTAACCAATCCCAAGTTGATGTTGCAGCACTAATCCTGACGTTGTAACTACATCCATACTAAACTCGCTGTTTCGATTTCGGTAGTCATCAAGCAGTTGCGTGTGTGCTTTGGCTGCTTTTCTAGTACTATACAACTCTTTTCCCATACTTGCAATTTTGCCAGACAACTCAGTCAAACGAGATTTTTCGGCATCACTAAGTGATTGCAAACCACCAGACATCTTTTTCAGTTGGCGTTGACGCGAAAGCACTAGCCTCTTCGCGCGCTTGAGCTCAGATATCCGTTTTTCAAGGCACTGTACATCTTCCTAAATAAGAAATCTTGGCGGTTTACATATAAATAAGTTACACACAAGTAATTAAAATTATAAATAAGCGTACAAAATTTAAATTGTTCATTTCACTCGTTTAAATGTGATGAAATGTCCGTAACATATTTTAAAAAATTGCTAAATATACTTGCCTTAAATTGATCGATATGTGCCTTGATGTGTACATTTTGAAATAGACGTGTACATAAATGCAAGTCGTACAAAACAAGTTTATAATCTCCGAGGATCGAGCAAACTTCTGAGTAAAAGACATAAAAGTTTCCGAGTTGTGTTCACCCGTTTGTCCGCCTGAACAGACTAACTTGACCACCTAGGGATAGACTTTCATGAATATTTTAAAAGAGATTATTCAGTTCCACACACGAATTTTCTATCTAATAAATTTTCTCAAATCTTATTGTAGAAACGGTCACTATAAATATCAATGATTATTACGATTCCACTTAATGCTAAACCTTAAGTCGTGATTACCGTGTACTGTAAATTCTTGCGCTCAAGCATTTCTATGTAAGCTGGATCTCTCCGTTGATGTAAATCAGCCTGTAAATTTGTTGGTCGCTCCTGGCTCTGGAAGCCGAAACCACCGGCATCGCGGTCCTGGCGGGGCTTCACACCCCTATCAAAAGAATAACCAGGAGTGTATCGAGCAATCTGTTCAAGCTGGCCGTTTTCGTCTCCTGAAATATCATGGGGAATCAGCAGTCAGTTACATGTGAAACAACTAAAAACAAATATTTACAAGCCAACCGCCTAATATAATAATATACAAGCAGCCGCACATTCTGACAGCTGTAGATAGATAATGCTGACTGAGAATGCTATGTTGATGCAGAAAACGGAAACTAAAAATATCAAAACACTGTGCCTGAGAAGCTATACTGGCATTTCCACTGGCATCATAGTAGCGTCAAAATTTGCGCGGCAGGCACAAACCTGAGGCAGCCCCTCCCCATAGAACTGACGCTGAAATTATGTTGGGGTAGCACGAAACTGGGGCTGCTCTCGGTTAAAAAGAATTAATTTCGCCTTCTTAGGAAGGAGGTACGAACCGAGGGGCGTTTTCGCCACTATTCAGGGTCGGGCCGGCTATGGAGGTGGCGCCCCACCACTAGCAAGATACCAACATAACAGTTCAAAAATGTGGGGGTGGTTGTGATGGGGTTTCCATGTTGATTCTTAGGTGAAATCGCGAATATGCCAATTTTTGCTTGTTTCTTAACATGCGTTTGCGGTGTGTACTCATTTTCGGCTTTGACGGTATTATTAGGTCTCGTAATTGTGTTATTATATCAATCCGAGCCTATTCACAAAATCAGCTAGCCATCCGTGATTCTTGTGTTGTATAATGTCGCGAATATGAATACACGGTTTTTTCAAAAATGCAAAAAATTTTGGGCTTTTTCAAAAAATTTTGGATTCTTCAAATTTTGCTGCTCCTTGCGCATATATATGTGCCACCAAGTAGGTTGCGGTTTTTACATCCATCTATACTCATTCACACATGCTTGCTTACAGATTAATAATCCATCACCGAAATATTACAATACACCCGGAGATTAGTGAGGCGTGGCGTTGCTTGCCACTGTTAATATCCTAACTAATGTGGCTGAGTACAGGTCACATGGAGGTACTAAGTATTTTCCAAAATAACTCCCAGAATATGTGAGAAACAAAACGAGATATTGCTAGTATCGGCGAAAACTTTGAGAACAGGTTTACTGTAAATAAATGTTGCATTTAAAAAGTAAGTTTTTAGAAGAAACTTCAATGCTCGGCGGACATAATTTCGCTATGCTAGGGCTCGATCCAAGCAAAATTAATACGGTCACCGGGGTAGAGTTGCATGCTAAGAGAATGCATGTCCGGAGTCGTATAATAGGCAAAATTGTTAATCGGACAAGTAATTTTAGCCCAGAACGTTGCTAAATTCCCAGGCAGCGGATATTCTAACGGCTTCCCCTAGGTCCAGGTAGTTGTGCGTCATATTAATTTTTCAAGTATTTTGCCTTTTATCATTTTTTCGAATTGTAAGTTTATTCGTGGAGTAAGCGAACTTCGATCGATTGCGATTGCACTTATTTTTGAACGATAAGGAAGATTCATGAACCAGGTAGTGTCCTTTCACGAAAGGACGTGAAGCCATGCATGGCAGTCCATGTCCACACCACGAGAAGTCCAATGTATCACAACCCTCATATTAGTATACAGATTTTTTTGTTTCTTCAAAACTTTTTGGCCAAAAACTATAAAAGTTTTGAACAAGCAATCATTGCGGTACTGTATTCTTGTAGTTGGTGGAAGGAGAATCTAATAGGTTAAACCCAAAAATTTCTATGTACAAATGTTTCCACTAATACCAAATTTGTTTCTGTTTTCATAAATAAAAATGAAGACCGAGCGAAACGATGTCGCGGCCTTGATATTTTTGCTAAAATTTCTAATTTCTAAGAAGCAATTCACTTAGCTTGTAAATTTGTTGGGTTAAAGAGTGCGTTTTCTCAAAAAATTGAGGCTTTAAAAATATGCGGTTCGCCCGGCAAAAACCCAAAAAACCTGACTTATTCAAAATCGAACACGGGAGATTTATATTTTGAAACAGAGCATTCCCCACACAAATGCGGTCGCTGGGTTTCTACATAGCCAGTATCATTAACAAATAACCCACATTTTGAAAACTCGTAAGTCTACAGATAGATAAGTATATCAAAGAGATACTTGAAACACAAAAATAACAAAAACTATCAATTAAACAAAATCACTATATGCTTTAATAAATGTTGCGTTTAAAAATTTAATAAATTATAAATTTTTTCAAACGCAAAATCAGCAATAGCTGCTGTAAACCCAACATGTCATTAAACGTCGGAATGAAATGTTGGAAAACAACCGACCTGTAAAACTGCGTATTGTTGTCCCTTTTGTCTATGCTGGCAGAGATCCCAAGATATTCTGCGGTTCGAGTTGCTAGGGTGTCGCAGCGTGCTACCGATGTAGTTGCTTTATAGGCAGACATGTAAACTGGCAAACAACACTGCAGACGTAAATTCATTAGAGATCTGGTTTTTAAACCTCATAAATGCACCAAAACCTTTTTCAACAAGATAGGCAAAGATAGTTGTACCAACATAGCTTTTCGGAACAACGATCCCGCTGCTCAACTGACAGTGCAGCAGTCACGCGTTTACACATGATATCACGAAACAACTTCTAAAGTTGTTCAACGCTAAAACTCCGGATGGCAAATTTCGCATAGTACACTGGCTAATCCAAAGTGGGGAGCGGCATTTTCGACTGCCCCCGACAAAAATTCGGGTACCCCCGTCTCAAAGCCCCCTGTTGATAAAAATTAACATATAAACGCTCAAAATCCGGCAAAAAATTGGGCCCCCGGCAGTTGAGACGGGGGCCCCGGCTATAATTTCCGAAGTTTGGACTAGCCAGGAACATGTTCAATATTGGTAATAAAGTTAAACATCGCTTTAGCTTTAAAGACCATGTCTTGGGTGAATTAAGGTGTGCCGTTGTTTACACGTTCACGTGTTCTGCTTATGGAACATACCACATCGATGGCTCGCTCCGATACCTAGCAACTCAAACCTCAGAACTTCTTGGGATCTCGGCCCGCCAAGGCAAAAAGCTCAACAATGCAGGATTACAGATCGGCTGTTTTCCAACACTCCTGTTTATACAAGATCAAACATAGCGCTAATGACTTTTCCATTCTCATAAAGTCAGAAATTTAAAAACCAAATTCGAAAACATCTTACAAAAGAAGACCTGAATATTCCGCCACATTAATCTGATGTTTAATGATACTTCAGCTTTACAGCCGCTATTGCTGCTTTTCTATCAACTTTGTCGCAGTTGAATAATACATTTTAATTTTGATGTGTTTGGCTAAAAATCAATAAATATTATTTATATTGACTGATCGCTGAGTAAAATACAGATCCCAAAGAAGACGCCGTGTAAAGGATATTTTTAGTTGACGTATGTTTACATTAATTTAGAAACCTGGCTCATACCGGCACAATATGAGTTATTTGAACACGCAATATCTGACATTGCAGACGAACGTTGTTGATCCTGCTTGGTGTTACGATTAGATTGTTGACTTCCGATCAAAGGCGAATCATTATTATAGCTGATTTTCTTTGTTACATTAAAATCTCGTATTGACCCGTTCCAAGACTGAAATACCTTTATGCCAATACACAGTAAATTTAAAATCTCATAATCAGATCATAAAATCAGTACTGCAACCAAAAACTCTGAATAAATAAACTGATTTTAAAAATGTACACTTGAATAAAATAATATTAAGAACGTGTACTTTCTGTCTCAAATCACATCTCAATAAAAACGTTGAATATAGATGGAAGCAGCTGCTTCCTCTTAAACTACAGTATCACAGTGTTAATTCCATTATAGAGCTGTATTAAAAGCATATAAGGCATAGTAAATAAAGTTTTGCATTGATGTCCCAAAATTTTTGTGACGCTGCTACATATTATCTTGCCAAAATGAGAAATGTACATCATCCTAGTTCCCCCGGCGGTGGAAGTGTTGTGACATCTGATGTACGGGATTACTATCGACATAACGAATCGTGTTTTAATCAATATAGGTCTGCAACTGCATTACAAAATTGATGCTGCTGGGCTACGACATCTTTTGAAAAAGAACAAACTGAGTTTCGTCAAACTGTTTTCCAGTGCAAAATCTTTTGTCACTGTCATCTTCATTTTGATACGTAATATAATTAAATTGCGGATGTAGATTTATTGGTGCCCAGCAGGGAATAACCGGAACCGGAACCAGCAACCGGAACCGTCCATTTAAACCGGATCCGGAACCGGAACTTGGTCTTCCAAACTTATATATATTAAAACAGATGAAGGAAGAAAAGAAGGTATAGTGGATTTAAAATGTATAGAAAATAAGTTTTACATTAAACTTAATATATTGCGATGGCATTATTGCCTTTCTGAAACTTCAAATAGACTGAGGAAGCTAATAATCTTTATTTTTTGAGTAATGTCGATTTTTGGACATACAGAGCAAAAAATGCCTTCCACTATTATACGTATACTTGCGTATACTGCTTCAAATTGAATGTGCTTACAACGCATGGGGCGTAGAATACACATTTTTGATCTGTCCCCAGTCGCCTCCCTTTACTACACATACGTTTGTTACATGTTGTTCTGTAGGAAACTTGAACTTATTGGTTTGTATGGTTCTGAGAAAAATAATAGGTCATTTTTCTGATCAGTGGTCGGAGACACTGTTTAGGCTAGCGTGCAAACAGCGCCCGTTAGATGATAATGATAACTTTCTAATCAGGATGCTATAAATGAGACAGACTGTTATACTGCTCGTCCGGTTTCAATAAATACATTTCATTGGCAAGAACGCAGTTCTTGGCTGCGTTGCCGATATGTTGCTTTACTGCAATGTAGACTGATTTTCAAAGTTTACAAGTGCACTGGCGTGTTCTTGACGCAATTTATGTTAGCCTAGCCCGTAGACTTCTGAATGTGTAAAATATCTGCTACAAGATCCAAGAAGCTACAACGAACTCCTTCAGGTTAAAATGAAAAATTCCTATTAAAATTCTGTGCCCTACTTGCGTTTCACATGGCAAATTGCTGAGTTAATCTTTTCTTCTGCTTGGTTATATTGGAACTTTATCATTGTACATATATTACATATGTTTGGACCAAAGATGAAGCAAAAACGTGGAAAATTTCACACAAATTTTTTAAACCGGAATTCCGGTTGCGGCATGGTTTTTGCCCTTTTTCGGAACCGCAACAGGAACACGATTTTCGCCGGAACCGGAATTCTGGTTACTCACTGGTGCCCAGCTTCAATGTTTTGCTGCCCAAATTTTCACAGAACTGAAAACGTTGGAAGGCTTGCAAATTTGGTTATATGTGGTAGCGGCTGTTTTACATTTCCTCTTGTCACAGGTCTCAGATCGAATAAAAAATAGAGTTCACTGCAAAGCACAACTATGCTATGCTTTATTCTATCGGAGCAGTTGTTTTCAAACCATGAGCTAAACCTTAAAATATTTATTTTTTAAAATTTTTTCTAACTAAAATTATTGCTTGTCGAGGGTCACTAATCGAAATATGGTGATTTTAATTCGCTAAATTCATGTTTTATAAGAAGAGGGTGGATGATCCTTCATTAGCACTGCGTGACCCACAAAATCGCCCCCTCCCATTGACACCTTAAAATTTTTCTATGTGACTACCACGAATTTTGCATGCCCTCTTTTTTGCAATTTTTTTCAAAACTTATGCCAAATTTCCTTAACATTTGCTAATATTTTCCCAATAATTTTCGCCGATTTTCTCCAATTTTTGCAAAAACTTCGATATTAGCAAAAGTTATGAACTTGAACAACAGTTAATTTTATAAACTTACATAGATGCGTATACAGGTGTACAACGGTCTATAAGTTTTCGCGATTGCCCAACATGACTAAAACTGATATGTTTGCGGGGCCTACATTCAATACAATAAGGGCTGATGACCTGCAAAATGAAAAAGCTGCTGATTGTTTAATTTTTCTTATTTATTAATTTTAAACTTTCGAATTTTATTAAAATTTGGTTTCCTGACAGTTCTGCTCGATGTAATTAAAGTCTGCGTTTTAAAATTATAAACTGCTATAGTTAACTTAAACAATGAATTTTAACTAAAATGGCGGAGATTTAATTTCTGCAATGATACCTGCAAGCCAACACGAGAGAAATGTGAAGACAGATGGTTTTCATGCAGGCGTTTTGCAGCCGCAGTCAAGTCAGTCAACTTTATATGTGCATTTGTAAGAGAACTTACGCTGCTGCATTGCGCACTTCCAAAACGCAAAGCCCATTCGATCCCGGCTATCCTATACCTCGAGACCGGACCAAATGAGTTCGTTTTCTTTGGTCGGTTTTAAGAAGCTACGGAGCTTAGCAAGCCGGTAAAGCGCTTAACAGGATGTTTTCTGATCCTACCGGACGGGTTGCACACGTAGCCTACATGGTACTACTTCTGTAGTCCTCAAGGAGGTTGGCTCCGTCGCCTGCTCACAGACCAAAGAGACCATACCACTATACCCTATCCTCGTCACACCTGGAAGTGCCGATTGCGGAAGATCGATTTTGCTTAATTTGGCCAGTAATCCTTCGGCGTTCAACGTCGGATCACGTGATTATTCATGTGATTTTTTGACGGGGAGGTTTCGCGTCGCACGAGTCGCACTCATTTGTGTCATTAAGGCATTGGCGAGCCACGCTAAGGCTTGCGACCTATCGACGGGACGCGGATCGTCGACTGAGACAATTTCAAAGCCCTTCAATACGTATCGCAACATAGGGCATCAAAAACGCACAGTAACACCGTGGGTTTGCTCAAAGCAGTATTTATTAATAAGCACATCGTACAATTACACACAACATAGTTTCTGCAATTAACTAAGGGTCAGAGACGTTGTATCAGCCCTTAGTTCATCGCCATAAGGTTGTTCAAAAGTTAACCCAATGTGTTAGCAATTTGACCTATAGAAATTTTCCAGGGCACACAGGGTTCACAGGCACAATGTGCACAAATTTGATATGCAATGAAGGATCTTCGCACCACCGCAGTTATTGGCGGCCCCATGCGGAAACGCTATACATGGGTCGTCAAAATGCGTACTTGGTTCGTCCTATGTGTGAACGCGTGACTGCTGCACTGTAGGTTGAGCAGCGGGATCGTTCTCCGAAAAGCTATGTTGGTACAACTATCTTTGCCTATCTTGTTGAAAAAGGTTTTGGTGCGTTTGGGGTTTAAAAACCAGATCTATTAATGAATTTACGTCTGCAGTGTTTTGTCAGTTTACATGTCTGCCTATAAAGCAACTACATCGGTAGCACGCTGCGACACCCTCGCAACTAAAACCGCCGAATATCTTTGGGATCTCTGCCAGCATAAAGTAAAAGGGACAACAATACGCAGTTTTACAGGTCGGTTGTTTTCCAACATTTAATTCCGACGTTTAATGACATATATTAGGATTTACAGCAGCTATTGCTGATTTTGCGTTTGAAAAAATTTATAATTTATTAAATTTTAAAGCGCAACATTTATTAAAGCATATAGTGATTTTGTTTAATTGAGATAGTTTTTGTTATTTTTGTGTTTCAAGT
>JASANE010016496.1:0-13253 GCA_030248225.1 Trileptium ribeirensis | reverse complement strand
CTCTTTGCTCTGAACTCTGAACCTCGAACTATGAGACGACTGCGTTAAATTTGTTATATTTCAAGCTGTAGTAACATTACACTCTTTGCTCTGAACTCTGAACCTCGAACTATGAGACGACTGCGTTAAGTTTGTTATATTTCAAGCTGTAGTAACATTACACTCTTTGCTCTGAACTCTGAACCTCGATCTATGAGACGACTGCGTTAAGTTTGTTATATTTCAAGCTGTAGTAACATTACACTCTTCGCTCTGAACTCTGAACCTCGAACTATGAGACGACTGCGTTAAGTTTGTTATATTTCAAGCTGTAGTAACATTACACTCTTCGCTCTGAACTCTGAACCTCGATCTATGAGACGACTGCGTTAAGTTTGTTATATTTCAAGCTGTAGTAACATTACACTCTTCGCTCTGAACTCTGAACCTCGAACTATGAGACGACTGCGTTAAGTTTGTTATATTTCAAGCTGTAGTAACATTACACTCTTCGCTCTGAACTCTGAACCTCGATCTATGAGACGACTGCGTTAAGTTTGTTATATTTCAAGCTGTAGTAACATTACACTCTTCGCTCTGAACTCTGAACCTCGATCTATGAGACGACTGCGTTAAGTTTGTTATATTTCAAGCTGTAGTAACATTACACTCTTTCGTCTGGACTCTGAACCTCGATCTATGAGACGACTGCGTTAAGTTTGTTATATTTCAAGCTGTAGTAACATTACACTCTTCGCTCTGAACTCTGAAGCTCGAACTATGAGACGACTGCGTTAAGTTTGTTATATTTCAAGCTGTAGTAACATTACACTCTTCGCTCTGAACTCTGAACCTCGAACTATGAGACGACTGCGTTAAGTTTGTTATATTTCAAGCTGTAGTAACATTACACTCTTCGCTCTGAACTCTGAACCTCGATCTATGAGACGACTGCGTTAAGTTTGTTATATTTCAAGCTGTAGTAACATTACACTCTTCGCTCTGAACTCTGAACCTCGAACTATGAGACGACTGCGTTAAGTTTGTTATATTTCAAGCTGTAGTAACATTACACTCTTCGCTCTGATTCACATATCGCTATGCTAAATAAACTCTTTTTCGAACTTCCGAATGCATAAAGTATGTTTTGAAATGCTTTTTACAGTTTTCATAAGTGACATAGTGCGTATGCAGTCAGAGCCAAATGCGTATGAAAAAATACTTCAAATGTTAAATTATAAAATGTAAACATGGGGGCAATAGTTTTGTAATAACTTATAGCTTGCTAGGCCTAAATTTTCCTTATGACATGCGTTAGTTATAGTTTGTGTTGCATTATTATGGCTAAAGTTTAGATATTCAGTAAATTTAAAAAATAGATTTTATGTTTTAGCTTCTTGCACGTGATTAAAATAATTCACCTTAATAGAGCATCCATTAGGATTTTTATAGCGTCCGTCAAACAACCGCTTATAGACGTCGATGTTTTTGCCGTTTACCGCGTCATCGAACGTCAGTGCTACGAGTTGAGGAGCCTATAATGAAAACAAATACTGTACCGCTTTCATAATATCTCATATATAAAGTTTAGCATAAACGCTATAGCACGCATAATTTATTATGCGAGAGTATGTTATAATGTTATAAACTAAAGTGTGGGACCACTAAAAATCTAATGTTGAGCCTTCTGGATGCGCAATAGACATTCTAACCACTTCACGATGGATCCATTTGCAACGAGGGGAACTTCCTTATGTTATTTTAACCACAGCGTTAGCGTTTCCCTGGTAGATGTTATTGTATGGCGTGATCTTTACATGTTCCCCGTCACCCCTTCTGGCCATTTACCAGGGAGCTATATTGCGTGAGCCCTACAGGAAGCTACAAGAAATTGTGGCATCGAACATTGTTACAAATAGAAAACCGTTGCAATTTTACTGTTTGATTAGGCGCTTAGGTCGGAAAAACATATAACAAAATGTAATCTAAAGCTGAACCAGGACCCCGGTTTGAAAAGTCATTTTTGACTGCAAATTATTCTGAGCGATACAATTTCGTGGTCGTACGAAGTAGCTTGAGCTCGTCCATAATATGCCAATTTGATTCCACTCGACTTGATTTTGAAATATCTACCCCAAAACCCATTTGATTGGGTCGGACAATTGAAAGCAATTGAAATGAATTTAAAATGTAAATGACCGTACGTAAATTAGATTGAAATATAACAAACTTAACGCAGTCGTCTCATAGTTCGAGGTTCAGAGTAAATTATTAACGATAATCAAAGTTTTGTTCTTAAGATTATAAACTCAAATTTAGTGATAAGACGGAGCATAAAAATTTTAAAATTGGCGACATTTTGGTATTTAAGCAAAGCCAATTTCATAGAGATCGTATAACAAATGAAGCTGAGCAGAATTATAAATATTAAAATTTTTGTTTCGACTTATCACTAAATTTAAGTTTATAATCTTAAAAACAAAACTCAATTATCGTTAATACATTTGTATTATATATTTCGAAATGCGAAAGTTATTGGAAGACTACCTTAAAGTTGATTACGATTTACGTACGGTCATTTACATTTTTAAATTCATTTTCAATTGCTTCCTGTACCGACCCATCAAATCGGTTTTTAGGGTCAATATTCAAAATCAAGTCGGATTGGTATCAAAACATTTCAGCGCTACGACGATGTATCAGCTCAGAATAATTCAGTACAAATAACTTTCCGATTTCGAGTCTCGTTGTTAAATTTGCATTTTGTTATACTTTTTCCGAGCCTTAACGCCTAATCGAACATAAAATTAGAACATTTTTATTTGTAACAATGTTCGAATGCACAAATTTCTTGTAGCTTCCTGTAGGGCTAGGCGTAGCTCCCTGGGTAAATGGCCAGGAAGGTGGTACGGGATTACAGTCACGCCATACGACTACAGGGAAAACACTTAACGCTGTGGTTAAAATAAGCATAAGGAAGTTTCCTCGCTACAATGCATCCGGTAGAATGATTTTTAGATGTCTATTGCGGTGGAAGGCTAAACTCGGTCTTTTCGTGGTCCCACTTTAGTTTTGTGACGTTATAATAAATTATGCATGCTCCACGTTTTTATATTAAACTTTATATATGAGATATTATGAAAGCGGTACAGTTTCATTATAGGGCTCCACGACTACGGTAGCACTAACATTCCGAAATGACGCGGTAAACGGCAAGAAAAATACATTCAACATTCTATAAGCGGTTGTTTGACGGACGCTATAAAAATCCTCATGGATGCTCTATTAAGGTGAATTATTTAATACCGCGTCAAGGAGAGGCTAAACATAAAATCTATTTTTAAATTTACTGAATAAGTTTAGGCCAGTAAATAATGCAACAAACTATAACTAAGCGCAGTGTCATAAGGAAAATTTAGGCCTAGCAAGCTATAGTGTACAAAAGGCTATTTCCGTTTTTATAATTTAACATTTTTGAAGTATTTTTTCTTGGCTCTGACTGCATACACACTATGCTCACTTTTTGAAAACTGTAAAAAGCATTTTACAAACATACTTTATGATTCGGAAGTTTGGAAAAGATTTTATTTAGCATAAGCGATATGTGAATCAGGAGCGAAGAGTGTAATGTTACTACAGCTTGAAATATAACAAACTTAACGCAGTCGTCTCATAGTTCGAGCTTCAGAGTTCAGAGCGAAGAGTGTAATGTTACTACAGCTTGAAATATAACAAACTTAACGCAGTCGTCCTCTCATAGATCGAGGTTCAGAGTTCAGAGCGAAGAGTGTAATGTTACTACAGCTTGAAATATAACAAACTTAACGCAGTCGTCTCATAGATCGAGCTTCAGAGTTCAGAGCGAAGAGAGTGTAATGTTACTACAGCTTGAAATATAACAAACTTAACGCAGTCGTCTCATAGATCGAGGTTCAGAGTTCAGAGCGAAGAGTGTAATGTTACTACAGCTTGAAATATAACAAACTTAACGCAGTCGTCTCATAGTTCGAGGTTCGCGGGTAGAGTTCAGAGCGAAGAGTGTAATGTTACTACAGCTTGAAATATAACAAACTTAACGCAGTCGTCTCATAGATCGAGGTTCAGAGTTCAGAGCAAAGAGTGTAATGTTACTACAGCTTGAAATATAACAAACTTAACGCAGTCGTCTCATAGTTCGAGGTTCAGAGTTCAGAGCAAAGAGTGTAATGTTACTACAGCTTGAAATATAACAAATTTAACGCAGTCGTCTCATAGTTCGAGGTTCAGAGTTCAGAGCAAAGAGTGTAATGTTACTACAGCTTGAAATATAACAAACTTAACGCAGTCGTCTCATAGTTCGGGGGTGGGGGGGTCGAGGTTCAGAGTTCAGAGCAAAGAGTGTAATGTTACTACAGCTTGAAATATAACAAATTTAACGCAGTCGTCTCATAGTTCGAGGTTCAGAGTTCAGAGCAAAGAGTGTAATGTTACTACAGCTTGAAATATAACAAACTTAACGCAGTCGTCTCATAGATCGAGGTTCAGAGTTCAGAGCGAAGAGTGTAATGTTACTACAGCTTGAAATATAACAAACTTAACGCAGTCGTCTCATAGTTCGAGGTTGCTACGGTTCATGTTCGTGATACCTTTTGTAACACTAGCTAAATTAGATCTCAGGGACGTCATTAATCGACATTGATATGAGTCGCATAAATTTATAGCTTAGTTTATATGGGAAAAGAAAACTTTATGCTTTGCTTGCGTATTACCAAGCTTATTCTGCTTCCGCACAACTAAACAAACCTGGAGGAAGTAGTTCTTATGCAGAGACATAGCTGGTTTACAGTTATCATAGTAAAAATATATAAAATACTATGCATGTACGCATGAATTTGTTCACCGTGGTTACCAGTCGGAGCAAGAACTCCGAACTGGGTCAGTGTCGGTGACTAGAGTACAACCATGTCAGTTTCGATTCACAGCCATAATAAAAAGGTGTCATTACATAGTATACGAAATACATATTAATTTATACATAAAAGGTTAAGCATGATATACCGTTTTCCACTTAGGTACTATATGATTTGGTTTGGCTCAGCTATAGTGATTCCCAACTACTAAGTAAGGCGGAAATAAACGCGAATCAAATGCCAGTAAATATTTTTGTTGATTGGCTTGATTTTGTAAGCTCATCCTAATTTAAATTTAAGCTAAATTATTTTTAATATAGCATAAAGTTCATTGCCAATATTGGGAAACTTCAAAAGACAACTAAATATAGTTTTATACTTATAAGGCGTTTAGTTTTTTATAAACTTTAGGGAACGTTTTTCGTATCCCACGAATGGACAAACTATGACGAAGTTCAATGGCTGAGCTATCAAGGTCATGAATTGGCATCGAATTCAATTACGTAAGTTCAACTGTTTTTTCGAACCTATCATGTTAAATTATTCTCAGATGGTTTATCCTACAGCGAGATTTAACGTAAATCTATAAAATTTATGGATTGCCTTTCATAAATTTTTACGGATAATATTTACATGTACTTAGCTACAATTTAAAAAAATGAAAAAGTTGATTAATACCAATGTTTCAATCTGTGGTTTATCGTTTTTCCAAAAGTTCAAAGTTCTGTATTATTTGTTTTATTAGAAAGTTTAGTATTAATTTGTACACATGTGCGTCACTGGTTTTTCTAATATATATATACATTTTATAATTGTTCTCATCGGATGTAATGTTAAAAAAAGTGATTCTTACATGCCCCGAAATAGGAACGATAGCGATTCATATAACATTTTGCGATATAACCATATCATCGAAGTTGGTTTAATACGTCGAATAGAGCTCAGCACAATATGTACCACTGAAATTGCCGAAGCTATGACACAGAGAACCTTAGTACAAGTGTAGGTAGAATAGTTTCGCAGACGCTATGTTTTAGTCATAATCTCAGCTTTTCTTCTTATGTAATCCTGCCACTATTTCACAGTATCAATTCGGGGTATTAAAATTTTAGGGTTTGGCTGAATGGATGCATTAAAAGCTTGGGGCATTTGAAAAAGTACATGTTAACCCTTCTTAGGTATACTTATAAACGAAATTTAAGTTGTTTTCCATAAAAATTCACAGTCTTGGTAAGAACAAATGTGCTAAATTTTCAGCATGTGAGTTGATCTCAATGTTAAGGTACAGTGCTATTTTGCTATTTTTCTACAACACGTTACAGCAACAATCATTTACTGTCATATGTTTGTAAAATATAACCCAGTGCATGCTGCATAATATATTTAGGTCATGGAAGTACCATAAACTTCGTTGTTTTTGTCAACATCTTGATTCATGATTTGATTTTTGTCAGCAGCTGTTGCATGCAAAAATATGACTCCTTCGCGATTCAGTCAAGATATTTATCCAGGCTCACGATTGGCTTATAAACTTACATATGAAACTTTTATATATATCTACAATAGTGAGAGACTTCATATCAAATTCTCGTTGCACAAAGAAATGATCTCCCTCGTTCTAACCAACCACTGAAATGGAAAACGCATAGCTATTGAGAATTGCATTTTTTATCAAAGAGTGTTCAGTATTACTTTAAGTTCAGCATTGGGAGCCGGCCGGATTTTGGCTGGCCGTAAAATTTTCCCTCCACCTACACGACCGGCACAAGTTGTATCAGCCAACCCGGCACCGCTGAATACTGGCCTGCTCGGCCGGCCGGAATACTGCTCTACCCAGCCGGCCAGAATACCCGTCTACCCGGTTGGACGGAGTATCGCATCACTTGGCCGACCGAAACCCCGGTATATTCCCCCGGCAGTTTTAGTCGGCAATCCCGGTGAAACTTATCCGGCCGATCTGTGGCCGCCGGCGTACCGCCGGGCCGGTGGTGCTTCTGGTCAATGCGCAAGGCTACTTCAGTTATGCTGCAACAGTGCCTATTTAAGAAAATCAATTATTGTTTCTGGCAGCAAGCTCTATAGACACTTGTTAAAGAGAGATTCATAGTGTTTTAGTTTAATAAATGGTTCCATCATGTCAAATGGCGACGAAATACGATGTTATGCTGTTCTATATTTTTTGCATAAAAATTTGTCAACGTACTATATTTGAGAATCGAATACAATGAGGAAATATTTTGCAAATATATGTTGTTCTGGGTGCTGGTAAATTTTGCCACTAACTCACAAACCTGCAAACACCATAGAATATTCGTTTCCCATGGGTTTACAACAAAAGCGGATATAGCCGCGGCCATATAGCCTCTCCTCCCTTGGTTTCAGCGATAAGTTTAGGCCAGTTATTTACGAAACTTGCTTTCAGATGGCTTCATCGGATAGTATGTAGCGCTGATTAAATCTACTAATGCAGCGTTTACGTTACAAAGAACCCACCTTGTTAAAAAATTTGTCCACCCTGGGCGTCTCTGCCTCAATCCATTATATGGTGTCTTGTATACCATAGTGTTTCTGATGGTATTTTTGGATGGTATACTTAGGTAGTATAGTGTCGGAGACTAGACCATAAAATTTTGAACAAGTTATATGGTGTTAGCTACACCGTATTGTTATTTACACGCATTATATAACGAGTTTGCGTATGGTGTCCTTGACACCGTCAGTTAAAAATAATAGGTAGATATATATATAACACTATAGTTAAAGTGATGCTGTCTCATACGCAATATATTATATTTTGTAGTGTAGGTATGTACTGTATACCAGTGTATGGTATGGTGTAGACTATTAGGGTACAAAACTTTCACATGGGTGTGTTTAGAACGTAACACCGCATAAAATTGGTATATATGTTCATTTCATGTGTTGCCAAACATATATTAATTAATGGTCCAACATATTTTATCAATCCGCCCATTCACCCCACCGTTGACGAGTAATTATACACTCCCTTCAATTAACCATGTAGTTGAGTCCACATAATTTGCAACCTGTATGTATGCTACGGACCAGCTATGTAGGAGGCACCATTGTGCCATTTGCATCCCGACGAAATAAAACATTCTTTGACGTTAATACTATAATTCAAATTCAGCACGCGTAAATAGATTATATTACTCATATATATAGGCGCAGCTTAGCATATCTGAGTTGTTATTTAAATTCATATCACGCTCAGCAAAAAATGAAGCGAATCATATAAAGCTCAAGTGTGATTCACAAAAAGACATGACAATTAGCCGATGAAGATTATTATAAACTCTTTTAGTCATACAAATCTTCGCGGTAAACAGAAAGAGATTTGGATTCAAGAAATGGACGGACTCCGACGTATTATGTCCAAATATGCAAACATTAAACCAACAGAAATTATCGGCATGCGAACGCCACAATTGGCACTCGGCGGTGACGATATGTTTACGGTATAACAATCAGGTTTTACGCTTTATTTAACATACAAAGTCGAGTAATTTACATTTGCTGTTATCTACGGTAAACCCAACGGTTAATATTAAATAGTTGATAGTTGCAGTGTGCGCTTGTTTACACGTTCAAACTTTCAGCTCAGAATTTGAAAGAATTTTATATATTTTGAAAAAGATTTGGCTGTAACTTGTAACGGAAAAATGTGATACATCGTAATGCATGATTTCAATGGGCAGATGTGCAACATTTTAATAAATTTTGTTTCACAAAATTTCAACGTTTCTTAAAATAGTGTTTGTTCTTTAAAAGTTGCAATAATGTACACACGTTTAATTTACAAAAAAGGCAAAAATAAAGGAAAAACTTTCAAAACTGTTCAGAATAATTATCAAAATTTGAAATATTTTTGGAGCACAAGTTTTGAACTGAAATTTTAAACTGTCCTTAAACACGAATCATTTACTTTCAAATACTTTATATATAATATGTTTGTGTCAAATATTATGTTCGTCTTAATTAATAGCACATAACGAAACAATAATCTCACTTCTCTGTAGTCTAACCTTTGCGTTATGCTTATAACTAAAATGTTCTTATATAGATTTGCTGTAAAGCGAGCATCAAATACTTTATATACAATATGTTTGTGTCAAATATTATGTTCGTCTTAATTAATAGCACATAACGAAACAATAATCTCACTTCTCTGTAGTCTAACCGTTGCGTTATGCTTATAATTAAAATGTTCTTATATAGATTTGCTGTAAAGCGAGCATCAAATACTTTATATACAATATGTTTGTGTCAAATATTATGTTCGTCTTAATTAATAGCACATAACGAAACAATAATCTCACTTCTCTGTAGTCTAACCTTTGCGTTATGCTTATAACTAAAATGTTCTTATATAGATTTGCTGTAAAGCGAGCATCAAATACTTTATATACAATATGTTTGTGTCAAATATTATGTTCGTCTTAATTAATAGCACATAACGAAACAATAATCTCACTTCTCTGTAGTCTAACCGTTGCGTTATGCTTATAACTAAAATGTTCTTATATAGATTTGCCGTAAAGCGAGCATCAAATACTTTATATACAATATGTTTGTGTCAAATATTATGTTCGTCTTAATTAATAGCACATAACGAAACAATAATCTCACTTCTCTGTAGTCTAACCTTTGCGTTATCATTATAACTAAAATATTCTTATATGGATTTGCTGTAAAGCGAGCAATGAACCAATCGCAAAATAAAATAGGTAAGTTTTTCAGGGTACTTATTTGTGATTTCGATGTGTATTTATAGATATTCATTCATCCATCAGCCTGAGTATTGGTTTTCATTTAGCTTGAATTGTATGAGTGGCCTTTAAATTCGGAAGCCATGTACAGTTTCGCTTAACAGATTATACCTAATAGGAAACATTCAGCGCTATGCTCTACACAAATCGTTTAACTCATAAACACGAAACAAAGTAGTTGAGATTTAATTTCTGTGAAATTCAGAGAATTTCACGTAATAGTGAGGTCGCCTTATGTAACTTACCGCTGCATGATAAATTCTCCTGTAAATATCTACCAGATGACCCTGAAACTTCATATATACTATGAAATATATCTCTCATTGTAGCTACTTAATCACGTTTTGTGGCGAATAGGGTAATAACAATTTTGGCACTCCACATAGTGTACATATATATTTTTCATTTAAAAATAACTGGTCTCAAATTGAAGTTTTGCTATTTCGTCGAAATTCGCTTTTTTGCGGCATCTAGCTTTATTCAAGGACTCCCGCTGAGGGCAGCAGCCAATTAATATGTTAGCTTAATTGCGCCACTCGACGTTGCAAAACTGCCTGTATAACAAACTATGTGCAGATCGATACAATGAATATTATTGACACATAGCATCATTTCACTGTATATAAACACCATGCAATGGGTCATACAACTGCACAGTACATTAAAATAGAAGTTATACAAAAGAGCTGCCGGTAAAAGAATTGCTTTGAGGGTATCGAATTCTTAAAAAACTCTAATATTTTTGGAACAATTTGAAAAAAACACTGTTAGATTGAAGGCTGGTTTACAATCAGAACTGTGTCGCTCGAAACAAATTGCAATCGTTTTGCCGTAGCGATAACAATATTTGAATTACTAAACTCATCATTTTATAATTCGAGTTTATGAAGTATTTACAATGGCTATAAGGACTATGTTAGTAGCTTAGTGGTATAATGGTGATTTATCAGCCAATTGTGGTCCTTAGTTCGAACCCTGTCTTGAGCTTTCGAATTATTGTGACTAATGTTTTATTTTCTAACTATAGAAAATGTCTCTTTGATCGACCCCGTTATCGGTGATGAACTGAATTTCAGCCAAACGCTAGTAGGCGCATTATGTACCTTCATCATCTGGATTAAATTCTCTCTTTATATATAAGTGATCCAAAATCCTTATAAAGATAGAGCATTACTTGATAGTAAAAATTTAAAACTATGGATTTAAAATATTGTCAGATATCAAACAAAAACGAAGGTACACGATTTAGCCGTCCGTGCACAAACTAGAATTTAGTTTAAATTTGCATCAACTTATGTAAATACATAACATCGAAAAAATCGATCAATTTCAATCATTCTTTATGGTAAATAAAAAACAACTCGTCGTTAAAATAGAGGCTGTGTGGTTGAGCATTGGGTTCAAAATCACGAGGTCCACAGTTCGACTCTCGGTCTAAATGATTTTATTATTTTTATGTTTGGTTTTAAATATTTAATCAACATTCTTTTGTCACAACATTATGTAAATGACATAATTTTCTGCTTTTCCCATTGGGTGCAGTAATATATGTTGGTACAGGTAACCCTTTCGTTTGTATCTTGACATATTTGTCACTGCCTGCATTACATGGCATGTTGATTGCCAAGTTGTGCATTGTCATTCGTTCGCTTTACAAAGTTCCTTTAATTAACCGAGCAACGTCTCCGAGATAACATAGTCTCTGGAGTACCAGACTTGCACCCGAAGGACTCAGCTTCAACTCGCGGCTGGAGCAAACCTGTGTTCACGATTGAGCGCAATACGTTATCATTTAAGAATGAAAGGGTTAAGAGACATTCTAGTAGTCGATCTTACGAAGATGCCCAACGTTCCTTATAACCTGTATCATTTCTGTTCATAACCGGCACTGGCGGTGAATGCTATAAACTGCTGTGAGATATTTTTATTAGCAAAAAATAACATAGCCATAATGGAAGTCACTGCCAAACTCTGTTATCGGCAGCAAACCTTGTTGATATATAGCATTACTCGCTAGCACGCTCAATCTCCTATCATTTGCTATTTCGTCGAAATTAGCTTTTCTTTAGCAATACTTTTTGATATATAACATTACTCTCTAACAGTGCTCAAACTAATCTCATTTGCTATTTCGACGAAAATTTGCCTTTCTTTAGCAATACTTTTTGATATATAACATTACACCCTAACAGTGCTCAAACTAATCTCATTTGCCTGTTTCGTCGAAATTCGCCTTTCTGCAACCATATTTTTTATATATTGCATTAGTTGGTAAGAGTGCTCAAACTCTTACCATTTGCTAATTTGTCGAAACAAGCCTTCCTATACCAATACTTTTTTGATATATAGCAATATTCGCTAACAATGCTCAAACTCCTCCAATTTGTTATTTAACCGAAACTCGGCTTTCTTCAGCAATACTTTTTGATATGCAGCACTATTCGCTTCCCATTTGCTATTTTGTCCAAATTCGCCTTTCTTCAGCAACAGTTTTTGATATATTGCATTACTCGGTAAGAGTGCTCAAACTACTTCTATTTGGTAAATACGATAAAGTTGAAAAACATAGAATAGTAAGCAACAACGCAGAATGTCATGATTTCAGCAATATTTTTAACGGCTTAATCTCAAATAAAGTGAATATTACTCAGATTTGATCATAATTCGTCGCTGTCTAACATTTATACGGATACAGCTGGCTGCAGATGCATCAAAGAAACTTGTGCAATTTAAGCCAATTCAGCGCAATTTGTTCGTCTAAATGTTAATTTATGTATACTGACCTTGGACATAACAAATCTAACATTGAGCAACAGAGAATACAGTATATTATATAAATCTGTTAGATCACCTTCGGTTGCAGTCGAATGTTTACCGTTCATTCATCTAAACCCGTAGGTAGCAGATTGTCGTGCATTGCGTGTCCGTAGGCCTTCAGTAATAGTTATTGTCATTTTGTAATCAAATGAAAATAGGTCCTCTTCGGAGGTCGGCGCAACTTCAGCGGCCGGCCTTTCCTTGGGGTTCGGGCATCCTCAGGGAACCGGGCTCCCTTTATGGGGTAGGGGATATTAACGGTGGCCCTGCGTCAGCTCGACATCGCCGATCGACCAACGGTATTAACTTATTTTTGTATTGTTTCTTTTTACTTTTTAATTCAGATGATGAAGCAGTTTGGATTTTTGTACGACAATTCAATGACTGCCAATCCTGGCCAAGATTCACCTCCATTTTGGCCACAAACGTTAGATTATCAACTTCCGTGGAGTTGCCACAACAACCAGTGTCCACAGTCGCCACACCCAGGTGTATGGGAAGTAAGAATTCATGCCATTTGCAGAACTTTACTATTTTATACCTTCTAAGGGATCAGCTGTGTTATTAGTATTTCGTGTAATTCGGTCGACTAATAGCTATAAAGCATACATGCTCAAGATCCGAATTGCCACAGGGGTAGTGGGACTTTCCTGGGTAGGACTGCGTCTCCCGACGGGGGTCACCCGGTTGCCGAGTGGAAGGGTCGATCCACCAGCCAAGGCTCCGACGCTCTCTACACCCGTATGCCCAACTAATATTCTTGAACTTGCATATCTTG